>RJWM01038968.1:0-15480 GCA_004363535.1 Dasyprocta punctata | reverse complement strand
CCCTTAAAAAAACTTGCCAAAATTCAGTTTATTGTTGTACATAATGTATTATAATTCCATGAGAATAACTGCATCATTGTTTTTATAAATTGTAACACTTATATTAGCCTTGTGTGTAATTATGTTATATAGGTAGCAATAAATGTATATATAGAAATATAGAAATATAATGATTCATAAAATCATATTCATAAAGACATTTAATCATGAACTGATATTCTCCATACTCGCAAGTAAAATACATCAGTTTTTAGCTAATAGCATCATAAACAATAAACATATTAGCTTTTAGTTGAGTGAAAGTTGCTAAGCTTAAAAATTATTTCTTAACAGGAGAGGCATTACTGAAATGTCTCAATATAATTTAATTAAAAAGCACAGCAATACTGAGATCAAAATAATTATTTTACTGCAAATTACAAGATTAATCAAGCTAAGCTATATCAAATTACCTTATTATTAAAATGAGGAGTAACTTTATTCACTTTCCACTTGATTTAATTATATTGAGACTTTGAACTCCCATTGTTTTGAACATATTCTCTTATGCAATCATTATTTTGAATTTATTTAAAGCTGACCAAGTGCTCATGGCTAGTTCTCATATGATCAGTTCTCAGGTCTTTGGTTTTAATTTTTTCTCCTGCAAGCTAGAATTCATTTTCAAGGCTTTTTCCTATAATTTCCATGTTAAAGAATAGCTAAAATGCAGCTATAATTGTTGGGCACTTTGTAAATAAATAACTTGTAGTATTTTATTTTAGACAAAGAAAACATGCATTACTGTACAATTTCATAGTATTATATACTATTGTGAGCCAGGCGTGGTGGCGCACGCCTTTAATCCCAGCACTCGAGAGGCTGAGGTAGGAGGAGCGTTGTGAGTTTGAGGCCGGCTTGGGCTACAACGCGAGCGCAAGGCAGGCCTGAGCTACACAGTGAGACCCTGCCTCAAAAAACCATGGGCAGGAGTTTGGCTCAGTGGCTTAATCGCCTGTCTGGCAGGCACAAGGTTATGAGTTCAAGTCCTGGTGCCGTGAAAAAAAAAAAAAATATATATATATATAGGAACAAAATTTATTTTTAATTTTTATCTCTGTTTGTAACTTGAGATGCTTTGTTTTGTTTTGCTTTGTTTTTTTCCTAGACACTGAATTTTCTCTTTCTAGTTTTTGATATGCATGCTATAGTATTATTTTCTATAGTTATCCTACTGTGCGACAACACACCAATAATTTTTCCCCCATCTAAATATAATTTTCCCCCATCTAAATATAATTTATTATTCACCTATCAAAATTACCCTACCCTATCTGCTTTCCTTAGGCACTGGAAACAAGGAGGAGCACGATGGCCTCTTCAGTCGTCCACATGGCCTGCTCAGAAGCAAATTCAGTGCCTCCCCTCACTGAACACCTCTGCAGGTTACGCCTTCCCTTCTACAGCTTGTCCTAGTCTTTATGTCCCAGAGGGAATGACCTCAGCCAAAGCAACGACTCAGGTCAGACCCGCCTTTACTTTAGCTAATCCACTGTGAGCCATTTTGAGTTGACTTTTGGATGTCTTAAGAAATTTTTGATGTGCTAAAAGGTTTGGGTTTTTTGCATGTGAATATCCAGTTGTTCCAGTATATTTATTGAAGGTGCAATCCTTTCTCCACTTAATTGCTTTTGCATCTTTGTTGGGAATCAATAGTCTGTTATGTGGGTATCTATTCTGGGACTTCATGTTGGTACCTGGTGGTTTGTCTATCTTGATATCAATACCTTTTTGTCATGATTAACATAACTTTGTGATAAATCATGAGATTGGGGAGGGTTAGAACTCTAACTTTGTTCCATTATCAAAGTTGTTTAGACTATTCTGAGTCTTTTGTATTTCTACAAAAATGTAAAAATCAGAATGTTAATTTTTATAAAAAACAATATTGGCATTTTGAAAAAAATCACAATTTAACATATCTTTTAACATCTTTGAGGTTCAGTTTCATGACAACTCAGACATACAAAGTACATACAAAAATTAGTATCTATCTGGAGCAGATGCAAATTTGGGTAAGACTGAACTATTACTATTATCACCAAAAAGAAAATGGCAAGAATGGATATTGGGATATAAGTAACAATGTCTGTCACAGAAAGTGAAAATAATTTTACTTTAATTAAAATTGATAAATGTGAATGATTTTTTAAAATAACACTTTTTATTCAGAATTTAAATTCATAGGCAGGAAGTAATAACCATTTTGGGGTTATTACTTCAGAATCATTATAGTTGACAATCTAAATTCAGTGAAATATTCAATCCAACCAGAAGTGTTTCAAATGCTCCCTGTAAGCAACCAATAATGCACTTTGTGATACAGGTGAGAGAATTTGAAATGCATGTTAGCTTTTATCCTATCTCATTAAAATAGAATCATTTTGTTGAAGTGAGATGATTATCTCTAAGATATTGTTCTCTCATCAAATTTCTCAATCTAATCCACTTCTAAATTCTTGTAGAGTTTGAGTGAAGAGTATGGTAATTGAATTGCTTTAGATAATGATATACCCTAATGGGGAAGCAAGAAAGCAGAGCAAAGTTTTGAGCAGTTGAAGGTTCAATTTGGTCCGGCATGAACCTCTTGTCTTGCAAGAGATAAAAAGAAAAACAAAACAAAACAAAATACAGTAAGTGGCTTTTTGAACTAATGTGATTTAAATATATGTTTTTAAAAATTCCCTAATGACAAATTCTCTTCAAATCCATGCCTCCATAAAACGGGGTACAACTTTGACTTTTTGACACTTTAAACACATTTTATATTATGTTTGAATGAAGAATTCAAGATAGAGTTCCTTTTTGATAGCCCTGGGATTTCAGGAAGCAGGATGTCATGCAGCCAAGAAGAAGCTTTCTGATTCCAAAAGTCATACCCTAACTCAGTTCATTCATTGGTAGGATAAAGTCTTCTTTGTTGTCTTGGAAGTGGCTGATTAAAGATATGGGTAAATCTTCTCCTCAAAATAAGACAAAAGTCAAATAAATGGTACAAAATGAAATAAACCAAGAAAACAATTTTTATGTAACTAAAAAATCAAGCAGGGCCAGACAATTGTCTGAAAGGTATTTGTGGCTTAAAATTTTCTGAACATTGAATAATGTCTGTATTTGGTCTGCATATGCTCCCATCTTCTTCCTTCCTATCTCAGCATGATGGTTCTAAAGGGGTGGGCCAAACCACAAGGACTGGAAGATTATCAGCATCAGGGAAACAGAGTGCATTTTAGAGTGACTGGTGGCATTCATAGTCATCAGCACTATCAGTGGCTGTGCTTTCTCAAGACTAGCTGAGTGGAAAGGTCAGTGTATCAGATGTACTAGACTGTGTGGTTGGGGAAAAAGTATGTTCATTCATCAGACTGAGCATATGTGCAAAAGCTCCTTGAGAAAGTCAACCCATTGGGACCTGGTTGGCACTGGTCTGCAAATGTGTGCATGGGAGATTTGAACAGGTTTCAAGGAGACTTAAAAGTGACTGAAACTCATGTAGGGAGCCGACTCGCAGGAGGGCTTAGCTTCTTGTTGGCTTCTTGTTCTCCTCCCCACAGTCCATGAATGGCACCAACTCACAGGAGAGAGCTGTGTCTGGCTGTCCTCCAGTCAGTCCATGCATGGTGCCAACTCACAGGACTGGGGAGAGCCAGATGCCAGCCCTTTCTGGTGCATGGGCAGGAAGACAAAAGCAGTCAACCTCCCCGCTTCCCCCAGACCAGTAAGTGACCAGCTGATCTGGAGAAACAAAGGCTGTGGTAATAGCTAATGGGGTAAAATACAACTTAATGCTTGTACTGTTTAGTGTTTCAGTGACTTTGCTGGCCTAAAGCCAGTAGTCTGATCATCTATTCAGAGGATAACAATATGCAGTGTAGCATCTATGGGGGAACTCCTGAAGGTGGTGGCAATTGCTAATTCCCTGTTATCTTGTCTTGAAATTCTGTATCATTCTCATTGTTTTGTTTGGTTGAGTTTTATTCTGTTATCTTATTTGATTTTGTTACATCTGATGGCATGGGCAGCTATTTCAAGGATAGCGATATGTTATGGTAGCTCCTTTGATTGCCTATTATCTTGTTTCAAAGTCCTGTATTGCATTCATTGTTTTGTTTTTATTGGTTCTATTCTGTTTCTGTTTTGTTTTATTTTACCATGTCTGAAGATATGGGCAGCTATTTTGAAGACAACAAGAGGAATTGTGGTGACCATTGTTGATTTCTTATCATCTTGTTTTGAAATCCTGTGTTACACTATCTTGTTTTGATTGGCTTTATTCTGTTTTATTTTGATTGGTTTTATTTTCTCTACAATAAATTAAAAAAAATAAAATGACTTAAGCTTTGAATACTTTCATAGTAAATCACAGACCAATTTGCAGAGGTTAGAGTCTTTATTACCAAGCTCTTAGAGGCAACCACCAGGTAGCGAGTTCCCAAAATTCAAACTAAGAGTACATTTGGAATATGGATATGAATGACCACATATTACACTGAATACAAATTTCAGAGATTTCACTGAAATGATTTACTAAGCCAGCAATTGAATGAACCATTAAAAAAGAAATGACAACTTCTAAAGAAAAAATATTACCGTTAGGACAATGTAATTCCTGCACGTTCAGAAAAGACTAACATACAAAGAAACAAAATTATATGGCTTATACTCAAGGAAAACAGTTAATAAAATTATTTTTTAATATTTTCCAATTTTGGATTTAGTAGATAAAAGCTCTGAAGACACTGTTCTAAAAATGTTCAAAAGACTACAGGAAAATATGTAGAAATTCTTAAAGGAAATTTTTAAATGCATCATCAAAGTTGTTACATAATACATAAAATATTACAAAAATTGAAAAACTTGGAGTATTACAGTATGAAAACTAAAATGACAAAAATATTAAAGTAGATTAAAGCACAGGAAGTAAATGAACTTGGAGACAGATTAATAGAAACTGTCTAGTGTGGTGAATAAAGGACGAAAAATACTGAAGGAAAATGAACAGAGATACATGTAACATCAAGCATCCATTTGAGTAATGGGAGACTAAAGATAGAACAGGCAAAATAATTGAAGAAATTGTGACTGCAAACTTCCAAATCTGAGACAAAATAATATATATCACAAAGAAGTTCAACAAACTAAGTGGCATAAGCACAACGAACTCTACATTTAGACACATCATATTAAAAATTTTGACAGAAGAAAACAGCAAAATGTTGGAATCAACAAGTAAAAATTGTTCATCACATAAAGGGAAGCATCAATAAGATTAATCATTTTCTCCAAAGACAATGCAGATCAGAAGGCAGTGAGATGGCTTAAGTAGTAAAAGCAAAATGAAAAAAAAATTGTCAATCAAGAAACTATCTCACAAAAAAAAGGGTGAAAGAAAGACTTTGAAAAGTTGCTGACCAATCTGGCTTATAAGAAATTAATTAAAGGAAGATCCTTAGTCTGACAGAAAATGATACCCTATTATACACTGACATCTTCAGGCATAAAATAAAAGCATAGAGATATGGTAAATTTATGATTTATAGTACATATAAATACTATTTTCTCTAGATTTATATTAATATATGAGTACATTTTTTCTCATTTTCTCTCCTAATTGCTATACAAGGTGTGAGGGCTAAGTATAACTCCATTTAATTTTGCAGTATTTATATATGTAGGGCAATAAGTAAATGAAAAGTGATAAGGAGTGAATATGATAAATATTTAGGAACAATGCTTGATTATTTAATCACATGAATTTATTAACAATCTGATGCAGATTTTTGTGGCTGTTAAGTTTTCACCATTGTAACAAAATACCTGAGCCAAACAATTTAAAGAAGAAAAAATTTAATTTGGATCATAGTTTCAGTCCATGGTTATCTGGCTCTGCTAGTCCTGAGCCTGTGGGGAGGCAGTAGATTACAGGAGAAGGGGGTAGTAGAGAGAAATTGCTTCCTTCCTGGAGGGTGGAAGTAGAAAGAGAAGAAATGAGTTAAAGGAAGGGACTGGACATGTGATATACCCTTTAAAGTGAGGCCAAGTTATTTACTTCCTCCAAGTGAACTTCACTTCCTGATAGTGGATTCAACTCTATACTCACTGCTGGATTAAACCCTAATGATCCTAACTGTCTTTCTCAAGACCACCTCTGAGCACTACTACATTAAGAATCAAACTCATAATACATGAATCTTTGGAAGCACTCTTAATATTTAAATCATAGCGATTCTGATAAAGGTGCATATTATAACATTTAAAACCACCCAGCACATCCAAAAAATACACACATAAAAAATCAAAGAAAGGAGTAGAATTTCTATGGTAAAATATATTTAGCCCCAAAGAATATACTGAAGGACAGAACAAGTGAAAAATGGAAGATACCTAGAAAACAAATTACAAAATAATAAAAATAAATCTGCCCATATCAATATGTACATTATATGTAAACTGTCTACATATTCTAATTAGAGGCATAGAATACCAGATTGGGGTTTTTAAATAGTAAGATCAAATTTTCTACAAATTATTCTCCTCAGATTGAAAGATAAAGATAGGTTTAGAAGTGAGCAGACATAATGCAAACAGTAATCATAAGAGAGCAAAAGGGTTTGAGGTCAGACAAAATGGCCAGGTGTAGTGGTGCATGCAATGCTTGAGAGGCTGAAGCAATAGAACAGCCATGAGTGCAAAGCCAGCCTTGGCTACATAGTGAGTTCAAGACCATCCTAAACTACATAGTGAGATGCTGTGTCAAAACCACTTCTCAAGAAAAATCAAACATAATAGATTTTGAATCAAATTAGTGCAAAACAAGGAATTCCATAATGATAAAAAAAAGTCAATACATGAGGAAGACATAACAAATATAATGTAGGCATCTAATAATGCAAAATAGAGAAAATTCAAGGAAAACACAAACATTTGAAAAATAATAGCTAGAAACTTTGATACTGTACTCAGTATGCACTGGAATAATGAAATTAGGCAGAAAACAAATGAAAACTCAGAAACAATGCAGAAGACTTGAATAACTGGAACCTAAGTCTGTGTACAATTAAGCGTGGTCTCCCGGAAATGGCTTGAGGGCCTACTTCCCATAGCTGCATCTCCCCTTCCTTACAATGCTTTGTGATTTAACTATTTGCATCCTGACTTCTCCGTGGCATTTTGTGCCTTGTGACTACAGTGAAATCTTTCTCTAAAACCACGTGTGACTCAAACATTCAGTTTCATAAAATAGTACTGGAGCCTGAGTGCAAAGTACATGAAATGACCATGGGAACATGGCAACTACTTTACAGACATCCTGGTCCTGGTTACAGGTTTTAAATCTTTTGAAGACGCAGTGGATTTTGGAACCATTTAGTGAATGCTGGTGTTTCCAATACCTATGGTGAAAATTCTAGTTTCTATGGATAGATAAGATCTCTGGAAAAAGATCATTTTTCTTGGTCTCATCCTCTGAGAAGTAGCTTAGGGAATATCAAGAACTTGAGGCTCATGCACTGTTTCTGTGTTCCCTTGGATTAGGCTACTTTTGAGTTCCTGTTTGGGCAATAGAGTAGCGATGAGTCTGAGGCCACTTTGGGCTATGTAGTGTGTTCAAACTACAGAGTGAGACACTGTTTCAAAACCCTTTAAGGAAAGGATTAATACTATTAAACTGTATCTGCATTTATATTAACATACGGTTTTCCTTAAATCTTTTCAATCAATTAAATGTTTTTGAGGCAAACTAAAAGTGGGTGGAAATGTTAAGTAAATTATTTCGGTGTCTGTATCTGTCATTTTGCTTTTCACTCATAAGTACTTCTACACCCAATTGAGATAGAAGACACCAAAAGAAAACGAGAACTCCTCATGAAAGTGTAAGCATAATCATAATCTTAATAGTGGACTAAATAAAGCATGAGGAGGATATGTCACATCCCTAGCTCAAGCCTATTGCTCATAGAGGAATAAAGTCAAAAAGGTCATGCAAGAATAACGATAATGTATGCTACAGCACAGAAAAGGTAAAAGACCAAAACAAAAAGTCACGAAACAAATCCCTGCTTTTCCCATGTTGGTCTGTGTTTCCTCTTTCATAAAATGTGAGGGATGAACTTATACTCTAGGGTCACTTCTTGCTCTGAAATTTACTTAATTCAGCATGAAAACATCTGTCACACGCAGCTGCCCCAGGTTGAATATTAGAAATCCAAAAATAGACTGGAGCAAAGTCTCCGTCATCTGTCCAGGATTTCATCAACCTCTTTCTGTCTCTGGATGGATGCAAATGTTCAGAACTCCATTCCTAACTCCATATTATGCATCTCTAAGGAATGGCATTTAAAAAGAAATGTGATCCTAACTGATAGCTCAACACAGAGGAATAAGGCAGCATTGTGGCTGAGTTTACAAATGGATATGCTAGAAACTCTACAATCAATTCCTCATACTTATTTTCACCATATGTGTTGCCAGAGGTATTTTATAGAAAATGAGGAGTTTGTGCTTGGTATAGGAGTAAGGGCATATTCTTGGTGACAGAATAACAAGTAATCACAACAGACCAAAGCAGTTTACTACCTAGCAATGTGCCTATTAGGTTCAAAACAGTAAGACCTGATGCGATATTTGCCCTAAAAATTATCATTGAATGACCCCAAACCATATTCTCTTTGTATGCTTTCTGAAAAGGAAATTATTAAAGTTCAAGAAAAATGTCAAGACAATTTCAATGTGCCACCTGCTGAAAGATGTATATAGCTGTAAAAAAAGGACCTAGGAGATAATACATCATAGGGAAAAATAGTTTGAGCTTTAGGTTCTAACATACTTGTGACTGATCTTGATTTTATCACTTACCTTTCTCTAATTCTCAAAATTCTTTAAGATTCAGTATTTTCATCTCAGGAAATGAGATTGCATAATTTACCACAAAGTACTATTAAAATAATTAATTAGATGAAAGAGATTAGCATTCTTTCATATAATAAGAAAATATTTGTTAATTTCATTGTCGTTGTTGTCATCTTTACCTTTATATGAATTAGTGCCTCATTACTAAACCAAATCAGTGCCTCATTTACCAAACCCTGTACTTTGATTCTCAAGTTCCCACATTTAGGAATTCCTTTTGTTGCCTTACCAAGACTTATTCTGTTCTATAAGAGTCAACTCAACTTAACTGAAGCCCATGAAAGATAAATGCATAAGCATAAATGCCAATTGGTTGATTTTCAATCATAATTTAGATTCTTATATGAAGAATTGTTAGCACAATATTACTGTATAGGAATAGAAGCACAAAAAGTCAGCTTATCCTGTAGTC
Organism: Dasyprocta punctata; assembly: GCA_004363535.1. NCBI lineage: Eukaryota > Metazoa > Chordata > Mammalia > Rodentia > Dasyproctidae > Dasyprocta > Dasyprocta punctata. The sequence goes on along the minus strand of RJWM01038968.1, from coordinate 6,122 downwards.
AATGTGTAAACATGTTATCCGATCACTTACATAGGCCTTGAAGATAGTGCCAATACAATATGGTCATGGGATAGTTCCACCCCTGCAGTGAAGCCATGATTTTTCCCCCAGGTTAATCTATTTAAAAAATGTAAATTTTTTTCTCATCTGGTCTTTAACATCTATTGGCCAAATTCTGACATTTTGAGGGTTCTTTTTCTGGTCTGTCTGTGACAATATTTACATATCCTTTCTCTGGCAGACACATAATAATACAAATACCTAATTTTCCATTTCCTGTATTAGTATAAAATTCCTAACTTTATTCAGGCATCTAGCCCCAGATTACAATGATTAGAACACTGCATTTTCCAAATTTCTTAACCCAGATGGCAGATAGTATTTTTGTTTTTACAAGAAAGGAAATTACTAATAACATTTGTACATGAAAATTTTTTCTTAGAAAATGATGCTATTAAAATTTTTGGAAAACTATCGCATTTTCCCACTAATTTACCCTACAAAATAGGTTTTAAGTGATATGAATGTTTTTCATTGAAATATTTACTAATTTTCTATAACAATATTATCCAAGAATTTGGCATTATTTAAGAGTTGAAGATAAAATAGAAAAATTACCCAGGCTCTGTTTTTATATATCATTATTTAGAGAGTAAGACTGAAAAGCAATAATAGGAAAGTTTGTTTGGACTTAGAGTAGAGGATGATTAATATACTAGGAGACTTTAGTGTAGTAGGGCCTACATCATGAGTAATATTCAACACTAACCATTCAGATGTGAGAATATCAGCTATAATTACTTTGGGAAACTGAAGAGATACTAGCTATATATACTAGTTTAGTCTGAAATTGGAGGAAATCTTTCTAGGAGAAAAGTCTTGTAGACTAAAGCTGATAGGGTTTGTATTCCCCAGAAGGAGTATACTGCATTACTTTATTACAAAATAGGAAGCACATGTTAGGCATTCCAGAAGTTTCTGTGCCAGACTTTCTTATTAGAATTTGCTTGCTGTTGAGAAAGATTTGCAGCACACATGGAACTCTCCATGAAGAAAAATTTCTCATATATCCACTCTCAGCCTTCCGTCTAGCAATTCATGTGTATCCTCAGAGGCTTTCAATAATCCTGAGTTTGCTTTCAAATATTACTTCCATAAACTTCATTTTATTTTAATGTATCACTTCGGAATTTTATATTCAGTTTGGTTTCACTGACACATGGTTTAAAATAAATTGACCTGCTATTATATTCCCATCATTTAAAAGTGTTGAACCTAGACTATACACCAGGTCACTCTGGTCCAAATCTCCCATTCTATTAAAAGTTGAAGGCAAAGTTTAAAAAACAGTGTTTTCAAGTTGGTCAAAGATGTCCTTCAGCTCATCAATTGTTTCCCATCTCTCTCAACATCCATAGACCCCATTCTGCCTCTTTAATCATCTCATATACTTTAGTAAAGTCATTGATACTCTTGTGACACCTTGAAATGCTTAAGATGATTGTCTGATGCAGATTCTAGTCCAGCTCAACCCTACTCTTCCGTACTAACTTTGAGAAATCCAGTAATATTGTATCTCATCTCTTTTTCTTGTGGGTTTCATATCCAGGAAATTTCCTGGTGAGAACATCCACAGGCCCTCTTGGAATAAAACAAAAGCTGTTTGGCTACTTATACAGATGTTGCATAATCAACAACTATATTAAATGTTCACCAGGGCAGTCTACACAACTTTTTATTTTCAGTAGATGTGAGGGTAGAGTAGTGTAAATTCTTCTATCCTCCTATTAAAATAGATTTAATCACTAATTCAGAAGTCAGTGGTGCTTCATAGATAGTTTGCTAAGTGATGATTCTAAATATTAAGAAATGATAGTCTAGTGTGTACCAGAAATTTTAATCTGGAAGTGAGAAGGCTCACAAAACCATCTCAGGCACCTACACAAATTATTGCTAAACATTTACTATAGCACTTGGACAAATGAAAGGTGATTGCAATACCATTGCCCACTTTCACTCCTTGCTTCATGCTGCACAGAGAACACTAGTTACATTCAAAAAGAAAATGCACATACCTGAAAGTTATGTTTTCAAAACAACATTTTGTTGTTAAAACTTCTTCATTTATCAGCGTTGAAATTTGTTTTTAAAATCAGCAAAAGTGTCTTAAAGAAAAATAGTGCTGTTACTTGAATTCACTAAATTATTTGCAAACTAGAGAATATTCTGAACACTTTTTCAGTGTGCTCGTAACATATTCAAATGATAATATGCATTGAAAAAAGCAGAAGATAAGGTATCTTCGCATTTTATCTTTGTTTGCCAATTTTATTTATCTTGCATTTAGTCATATTTCATTTGATGTATTCTATTCAAATAATGCACAATGAGATCCAGCCACAAGAAATCCACAAGCACAGTCTCTGCCTTTCGGTAGGTGAATAGGGTCTCTTTCTGCTTTATTTAAATAACAATTACTGAATGTTATCATAATGAATGGATACCGAAATACAAAGATTGCTCTTTATATAAATCACCCCTCCACATACATTTCCGTTAAGCCTGCATCTCTAAATCATTCTTTTGAAATTATTGAATAAAACACAATTTCCAACTGCCTGAAAGAGAAATCATATAACATAAATGCACGTTAAGTCAATAGTTGATTCTATTAAAGATGTGCCAGACACAGAAATAGCCTTTTTTGGAGTGTTGATACCTTACAATAAGAAATATTCTTTAAAAAAGCATTTTAATAAAAAACAAGCCTAAGTAAGCTAAAAATAGGTGAATACCTAAGATAATTGAAACATTTTACCTGCAATCTCATTATTCAAATTTTCAAAAATACAGCTCTTTGAAGGCAGATATAACTCTTTGAGAAAGCAGATTAAGAAAGTTTCCTTTGTCCTGTGAAGCACAGTACATATAGTGCTAAACTGCCAACCTCTTATTGAACTCATTCCTGCACCAAAAACAAAATATTCAAAGGATAACCAAAATTCAAGGTTAAAACACAATACTTTGATTAATTTAAATACAAGCATGCATATAAAAATGACTTTAAAGTCATATTAAAAGAACCATTACAATCATAGTCCTTGCTTCTCATGACATGTCAACACTAAAAAATAGGGATCTCCTGCGGTTCAAACACACTCGCCCCTTCAGGTGAAAGATTTCAGTTCATGTTTCCATTGTCCTGTTCTTCTCAACAACCACAGTCTCTTCTGTGTCATTGTTGCAGCTCATAGCTTCACAAGAGTCTTCTCTCTGGCCAAATGTTTCAAATCACTCTACTGGTTCTTTGCTCTTAATTTCCAACATAGATCTGGCCAAAAGCTCTCAGAAGTAATGTTGCTACCATCCCAACAGTAGACTGCACTGAAATTTTTCTTCCACTCAGGTAATACCTCTAAACACAAGCAAAATGCAGACCACTTTTCAGCCAAAATACAATATACTACCTGGGTTCCAGAGCCGACAGAGTCCTTCTCAATAGAAGCCTCCCAAGCTTTATCGTAAGTGGCAGCATTTTCATCAGTGCTCTGATTTTCCAGGCTCTGATTAGAGTATCCAGCATACAGGGGCTGTCCTTTTTGGCCAGTCTCTCAAAATCTTTCCAAATCAATTTCCAAGGCTCTTAAACCGCATGGCCAGGCAACATCAGAGAATGATCCCATTCTCAGTACCAATTTTTATTGCAGTTTGGGATTTGCAAGGAGAACAAGACAACAAAAGATGCATAATTTATAGTGTTATTTATAATGGTCACCCAAGGAGTCAAATACAAAAAAGTTCAGGAAATCTGTCCATATGTTAAGACCCAAGGAATTCAGCTGAGGACCTGGATGCCAAAGTAATGTCCTGTATGAATTCAACTGAAGACCAAGAGCCCATGACATTGTATATGATACATGTTTGAGTGCACCTATAGGCTCACTTTGTTTTAATACACTTAATTTCAGGCATTTTTTACAAACTGAATGTTTTTGGCAACTTTTTATTGAGGATATCTATAGGTACCACTTTTCTAACAGCATGTACCCCTTCATGTTTCTGCACTCTATTTCATAGTAGTTCTCATAGTATTTCAACCTGTTTCATTATCTCTCTCTTTTTTTAATTTTAAAAAGGATGAAACCAAGAAAATAAAACAGAACAAAACCAATCAAAACAAATCAGTATAAGTGATACAGAACTTCAAAACAATACAAAATCAACAATAGCTACCATCATGCTTCTTGTTGTCTTCAAAATCGTTGCAGATACCTTCAGACACAGTAAAAATCAAGCAGAACAAAACAGAATAAAACCAATAAAAACAAAGCAATGAACACAATAAAGTACTTCAAAGCAAGACAATAGTAAATCCAAAGTGGCTACCATAATATATCCTGCCATCTTTGAAACAGCTGCCCATGCCATCAGACACAACAAAATCAAACAAAACAAAACAGAACAAAACCCAACCCAACAAAACAATGAAAATGATACAGGGTTTCAAAACAAGACAATAGGGAGCCAACAATGGTTACCACTCTCAGAAGTAGATCCCCACTAGATGCCATGCTGGGTAATGCTATCCACTGAATAGATGATCAGACCATTGGCTCTAGATCTGCAAGGTCAGTGAATCACCAAAATACCACAAGCATCAAATTTCATTTCACCTCAATAGCTATCATTGCAGCCTGTTTCTCCAGATCAGCTGGTTGCTTACGGAGGATGTGAGGGGTGGGAGGATTGGCTCTTCTTGTTTGCCAAGCCATGTACCAGAAGGGGCTGGGATCTGGCTGTCCTGCCAGCAGGCGGTGGCCCCGTGCATGGTGCTGGTTCACAGGATGGGGGTTGCTTCTTGGTAAATCCTTTTTCTCTCCCCCTGCAGTCTGCAAAGGGTGCTAACTTCTGGGGAAAGGCTTGGGTCTGGCTCTTCATTATATCTCTTACCTTTATCTGTGATCAGTGATCTTTGCTATTACTATTGAAATTATTTGGGGATATCACAAAATTGTCCATTTAAGAGGTTGAGTTGAATTAATGAATCTGAGTATTCTCATTGCTCCTTTGACCAGCCATTACCCATAACTCTACCTCTCCTTAGACTTCCCTGTCCCTGGAACAGAACAATACTGAAATTAGTTCAGTCAGAAACCCTGCAGTGAACTATAAGTTTTCAAGTTAAGAGAAAAGTTATGTGTCTTTCACTTTAACTCCAAAGCTAACAATGATTTAGTAAAGTAAGCAAGTCAAAAGCCAATAGACCAGCCAGGCATGGTGGTTCATGCCTGTAATCTTAGCACTCGGGAGGCACAGACAGAAGAATCACTGTGAGTTCAAGGCCAACCTAGAGTGCATAATGAGTTCAAGGCCAGTCTGAACTACACAGTGAAATCTTGTCTCAAAAAAAAAAAAAAAAAAAAAAAAAAAAAGCCAATAGTAACAATCCTGCATCAAATGGTTACCCAAGTTAGGAATGCAAAGGAAAAATTTTTTAGGAAATTAATGTTATTACAGTATAGACACAATTAACAAAATGAAACAGTAGGCTTGTCGCTGATATGACAAGTTTTAATGGTTGCACAGTAAATCAATCCAGTCACAACATCCTGTCCAGCCAAAGCCTAACTTAGAGTAAGTATGTTTTTCAATTCTAAGGTGACTGAAAGTGATGAAGAGGTTGCAGAAGAAAAGTTTGACACTAGCAAAGATTGGTTCATGAATTTAAAGGCAAGAGACCATCTAGGTTACACTAAAGTGTAAGATAAAACACAAATGTAAAATTGAGCAGTAAGTGATCCAAAAGAAAGGTAGGTAAACTGAAAAACAGATTTTCAGCAAAATATTTTTATATTGAGGAGATGCTAGCTAAGATTTTTCATAGCTAGAGAGGCAATGTCAATGTTTGTCTTCAAAGTGTCAAAGAACAGGGTATATAGGCAGCCTCCACAATATAGCTATTAAGAATTGTGCTGCTGACTGTAGGCCTGGGATCTGCCCGGGCTTGCCCCGCAGGCATAGCTGTTGGGCTGAACTTGCGGACAGAACCAGGGTCGGGTCCGTGTCACTAGCGCTGCCCCGCCTAGCTCGCTGGGACCGGGAGGCCTTGGCCCCCACCCAGT
>RJWM01038967.1:0-16422 GCA_004363535.1 Dasyprocta punctata | reverse complement strand
AAGAGCACCTGGATCGTACCTTCTCGGCTCGGCTCGGCTCCGGTCGCAGCGATAATTAGATTCCGCTCCCGACAGAGGTGCTTCTGGTCTCCGCCTTTGTTTATTTCATTCTTTTACTCTTTCCGTGGGCTACAGTTCTCGTTTTAGATTCTTCTTGGGTCCAGAGGACCCATCTCCCTCTTTTTTCCTTCTCTCTGTTGTTATATTAGTTTATATTCTGGCATTTTGATGGTATATTCAGGGAGCCTCCCGGTCACGGTGTCTTCTGGGCGGCCATCTTGGAGGAAGTCCTAGCATATACTTTTGACACATAATAATTACATTCACCTTGGGAAACTGGTAATATCACACCTTGATAATTTTTACTCCTCCTTTCCCCAGTCCTCTTTTTTCGCCCTCCCTCCTTTTTCAGATCTTAGTGAAAAAGGGAGGAACTTTCCAATAATTCAATTAGATTTGGTAAATGCACTGGCAATTGAAACAGTATCTTTTTCCTGCTAGGAAATTATACTAGTATTAATTCTCTGCTTCTACCTTCCACTCCTCTTTCTGCATAATTGGAGACACACACACACACACGTATTTTTCTTCTAACTTGAAATCACTCATCACTGGTTACAGTTTATTCACCATGTTTACTTTGAAAGAAATAATGATGGTGATGATAAGACATACACATTCTTATGCAAATATGTTTAAACCAAATGATATTAGGTAAATGCTATAGATATTAAAATTTTATATATACATATTAATTTCACGCTACTTCAATCGTATTTGGCAAACAAGAAAGATTAGTTTTTTAAATTTTTTTCTGAAAATCCAATGGCAATCAATCAAAACATTGGATGTGTTGTGAAATAGTATTTTCTTAAATAATATTTACTAGAGCATTAATATTTCTACTTTAAAAACTTCATCATGATGTTCTCCATTTTTGTTACATAGAAAAGTGATTTCTAAGTGTTTCCTGAGCTTTACCAGGTTCAAATTACACTCACCTTTATCAGCTAATAAAATACAGTAAAGGGAGCATGTTGAGAAATTCTAGTAAAATGACATCTAACAAACATTTGTGATCATATGTTTCAAAAGTTCAAAGTTTTAAATTCAATTTAGCTAATCTTACACATTACAACGGTAGCACTGAGATAATAAAATACATGTAATAAAAGAACAGAAATAGAAACAATACCCTTTTCAGCTGCTGTTCTTTTAAGCTTCTCACTGTCCTCGCAGGCTCAGAAATGAAGTTCTTATAGTTTTCACATATATTGATCCGAGACTGGGCCACCTGCATTGTTCCCTCAAGAAAAGATTTCCAAACAGGAAACATACTCCTAAATTTTAAGAAGGATGGAAAACCATTAGGCAGGAAAAAGGAAGAAAAAGTCTAACCTTTGGTCAGTGGTATAGCACTGACAGAGTAAGTATTTTCTGTATAACCATAAATATATTTACACTGGCTTACAAGGCAACATTTGAGCATATGCAAAAGCACAGCATATACTCTATTCTGCTATAGCTTGGCAATAGGAAATTTTGATTCACTGGCTATCCTTAATAGCATAAAGCGATACAAGGATTACAACTGGAGACAAAGCTAACATTATAAAAACTGCAAAACATTAACTGTCACAGGGTTATCATTATGAATATCAAATTTTATTCATTAAGGTATTTTCTTATTTTACAGGTGGAATAAGTGAAGTTCACAGAGACTTAGAAAATAATTAGGTCACACAAGAATATAGCAGTACCGAGAGAAAGATGAAGGCTGCAAATATCTAAAGCACATCCTCTTTCACCTACATTGTCTTATTACATAAACTGATGTGGCTAGAAAAAAATCTATCATGAACAATAGCTTATGTGCTTGAGAAGTCTAACTTGCTTAACTACAACAACAACATCATTGTCGTCATCATCATCATCATCATCCATGGTATTGTTGCTCTACATCTGTCTCTCTGTTCTAACATACTTAGCCAGCATCATACTGCACTGTGCTCATTCTAAGCAAGATCCACCACCACCTTGCATGATAAATGTACTCAACAACCTTTAGTAAAGTCCAAGAATTATCCACTCTTTGCTTTTTCTAGCCAACTTCCTTTTCAAACCTTGTCTCCTAATTGCCTTAGCCAATTCTAATATGCTCCTCTAGTAGTTACAAATACATTTTATAGCATCATAACAATGAATGGTACTGTATTTTAAAGATGAGACAGTGAAATTTTGATGCATTATAATATTGATTTCCTAAGATTTCCCTTCTGGTGTTTATATGGCCTTTCTAGAGTAGCAATGTATGAATGAGATCACACGTTACACAAAATGCCAGCTGTTGGTCAACAGATGACAGGGTGAAAGGATGAAAAGAAAAACACCTGGGTCTCTATCCTGGTTAGAATTATAAAAAATTGAAAAAATATGCTTTTCAACCAAGGAGTCTTATAAACTAGTCTCTATGATACAGCAAATTAACCAGTTGAGATGTAAATATTCATTTATTTAGGCAGAGATATATACTATCTCTTTGAAAAAATTAAATGTGTTACAGGAACAAAAGAACTGCAATACAACTGCAGCTGAGACACCCAATGGGTAGGGTTAACAAAGACAAAAGAAGGACAAATGGACAGATGAAGAGAAGCAGGTAATGTGAAACCAAGTTTCTTCACAGCTTTGAATATCATAAAAAGAAATTAAATATAGTCCTAGTGGCAAGGAGAAACAAGAAAAGACTTTCAAGCAGGGGAGTGGCAATAGACTCATTTTACAAAGACATAAAGGTATCTATGATAAAAGATGAAAACAGTTTGTCACACTGTAACAAATGGAATTGTGAAAAAGAGGTAACAAGCAGAGGACCTGAGACTTATTCCAGATACAAGAAGATGAAAACTAGAAAGCCAAAGATGGAGAGAGCTGACTCTTTTCCATATTGAAAGTTAATAAAAATAAGATTACTGCCAGTTTATAAACAATAGAAAAGCCAGGAATATAGGTAAGGTCACAATGAAGAGTTACTAGAGAGCTGGGAGAACTGTGAGAAACATTTAGAAAGATTAAGAAACAAACAAACAAAAAAAACAAGCCCAAGAGAAACTAGTATTGCAAAAGTCAAGTTTCCAGACAAATGGGAGTGATTTCATGGCATTAAATGATGCATGTATCATGAGATAGATCCTTTAAAAGATTGATCACATCCACTGTTGGTAGAAGAAGGAAAGGAAGGAAAGAAGGAAGGAAGACAGAGAGAGAAAGAAAGAAATTCAAAGTATTTTAGAAGAAATGTAAAGTATACTGATATAAAGCTTATGAAGGACGTTCCAATATCAATATTTTCAATGTACAAACCCTTTATCCCACATTCCTCCAACTAAGAATTTACCCTACAGATGTGTATGTACCTCCAAGCATAAAAAGATATACCTCTATGCATACAGGAATTATTTATTGTAGCATTATTAAATGCATTAACAACAAACTAAATATCAATAAGGACACTGATAATAAAACTATACCTCAGAGACCCCAGCCTCTCCCCATGAGTCATCACCATTTGCAGACTGGGGATACACAGAACAAGCCACACCTGCTAGCAAGCAAGCCCAGTCTGGGAACCAGCGCCATGCATGGGCCACTGTCAGACTAAAACAGCCAGAACCCCAGCCCCTTCCAGTGTGTGGACTGGCAAACAAGAAGTACCAATCCTCCTCACCCCATAAGCGACTGGCTTATCTGGAGAAACACAGTCTGTGATGATAGCTATGGAGGTGAAATGCAATTGGATGCCTGTGGTGCTTTGTTGTTTCACTAACATTGCAGGTCTAGGGACAGTGGTATGATCACGGATTCAGAGGATAGTGATACACAGTGTGACATCTAAGGGGGATCTCCTGAAGGCTGCAGCCATTGTTGATTCCCTATGGTCTTGTTTTAGAAGTCCTATATCGTTTCCATTGTTTTGTTGGGTTAAGTTTTGTTCTCTTTTAGTCCAATGGCATGAGCAGCTATTTTGAAGATAGCAAGATACATTATGGTAGCAATTTTGGATTTACTATTTGCCTGTTTTGAAGTACTTCATTGCATTCATTGTTTTGTTTTTATTGTTTTTATTCTATTCCATTCTGTTTGATTTTTACTATGTCTGAAGTTATCTGCAGTTATTTTGAAGACATCAAAAGGCATGGTAACTATTGTTGATTTTGTAATATTTTGAAGTCTTGTATCTCCTACACTGGTTTGTTTTGATTGATTTTGTTTTATCCTCTTTTAAGAAAAAAAAAACTATAGTTCATCCATACTATTTCTCTAAAACAGTCATTAAAAAGAACAAATACATAGCCATGAAAGGTTGTCTAAAAGACTCCACAGCATAAAGAGGCAGTTTACAGAAACATATGCATACAATAATCCCAGTTCTACTTAGAGAAAAACAAAAAGCAAAGCTGCATATGTTCATGAATGAATCACACAGGGAAAAATGTCAAGGAAAAGACCACATGGTTTTTACAGCAGTCGCTCAAGGAGTAGAAAAGCAATGAAAGGGGAAAGAAGGAAAGAGGATGAGGCTAGATTTTATACTCTTTATGCTCTTTTGTATTATTTACCTACTTTAGGAAAAGCACATGTTACTTGTATTAAATCACCAATAAAAATATAAATTTAAAAAATTAAACAGGCAATTTAACATGACTAAAAACAAACTGAATAAGCAAAAAAAAAATTGGGAATTGGCATTCTCATCCTTAGTTTGTTTTGTTTTATTTTAGTTTTTTGAGACAGGGTCTGGCTATGCAGTTCAAACTGACCTTGAGGCTGGCTTTGAACTCATGGTGATCTTCCTGCCTCAGCCTCCTGAATGCTGGGATTACAGGTGTGCACCACCATGCCTAGCTTCTCATCCTTAATTCTGATCTTTCTATTGTCTTTTTCCAGAATGTTGCCACCATTCTCTCAGATGGCTAAATTAAAAAACACCTGGGAGTCATTATATAATTCTTCCTCCTCTCCTCAGTCAGTAAATATCAAGTGCTTCCTATGTGCCAAGAGCTACTTTAGATACAAAGAAAACCATTTACCAGTTTATCTCAAAACAAATTCAACAAACTAAAAAAAAAATTTCTGCCATGTTAGTTTGAAGTGCTCTAGCTTCAGTTTCCTAAATATCTCTTATATCTCCCCTAAACCTTATCTTCTTGGTAATTTCTATGGTTAAAATAAGAGATGATGAGACACTAAATTCCTAAAATTTTATCCTTCCTGAATTCTTCACAACACTCTAATCCACCCCTTTATGATATGACTATGGGAAGCTGAAGCTATCACTCATCTTGTAAATTCTTCAATAATGGATTAGTCCATTATCTTCCAAATACAAATATAAACTCTATAATATAATATGGAAAGTCTTTTACTATGCTTGTGTATGTATTCTTCCATTCACCAATCTTCCTATCCTCCAAGCTACATACTTTATACCAGTCATACTGAAGTAAGCACTCACCATTACTTAACACTCATATTTCAACATGCTCCATGCCTTTAAAAATGTTACCTCTGCTTAAAGTTCCTTTTCCCAAGCTATCTGCCTGGCAAACTCTTGGACATTCTTTAAGAAAGACTAAGATCTACAAACCTAGGTTCTTTGCTATGGTCTGGATACACCTCTACTGCTACTAATAATGCAACTGTTTATAGTGGCTATCTCCTATAAGGTGCTGAAAGGCAGACACAGTATCTTTGAGTGTTTCTACCCTCTAACATCTATTTTAATAGATGGCATGTAGTAGGTATTTCAAAAGTAAATCATGAATTAAGGATGAATGAATAAGTGTTTAAGTAGTCTGTGTGACCTTCAGTAAGGGATATAACCTAGACTTAGCATCCTAAACTTGTCTCATAGGGTTTAATAATCATGGGATATGAGTGAAAGTTCCTAGCACAGTATAAGCTAGCCTGGAAGCAGTCTTTATTCTTATTTCTTTGGTAACTTGAATTGGGAACTTGTAACAAATGTGGAATATAGATTACCCATAAACTGGAGTCCTTTATTCCCTAACAAGCAATTTCTTTCTTGGTCAAGGTGACTTTCTCAGACCAGCAATAATAAGCATGCTCTCTCGCACCTCAAGTTTGTGTTCTACATTTCTCTTGTCTAAAGTTTCATCTCCTCCCTTTCCCCCCTTGACTGAAATTTGTAGATACAAGATAATCTCTATTTTTATTTTCTGTTCTTCTTTTATATTCTAAATTGAAATTATACCACTCTATTATTTATAGCTACCATGTCACCTTTCAAGTATAGTCTGCCACTGTGGGGAACTATTAGTTTTCTAGCAGCACTGTCAGTCTTAAATTCTCTGATAATGGCAGTCTTTTCTGATAACCCAGCAGCTTGATTTCATAGTCAAACTCCAAACCATAGAATTTAATATTGAGTTCTTAATTACCCTGCATTCTCCATTATTATTTTATAGGTATTAGTCTTAATTCCAACCAGATTGCAAACTTCTGGGTCCCCTAAGATGAAGGACAGCTCTCAGCACACAAGACAATAAATACTTCCAAACCCCCCAAAAGTCATTCAATTTTAAAAATTACAAATACTTTTAAGATACTAATAGGTTGCTAAGGATACAACTTATATTTTACTGTAATCCACCTTCTTTAAAATTCATACATGAAATACAAGTAGCTAACTTCTGGACACCCTGTTTACATACACATGCATGTTTCTAAAATAAGTATGTTACTATAAAGGAAATTATTTTCATTAAGGTCTATTACTTAGAAACTTTTCCCTAGTCTCACAAATCTCATCTTTCCAAATTTAGAATTTATTTCAGAAGTAAAGAATCACTGATCATGATAGTGTACTATAATCTTGTTTCTCTCACTATTGTTGCAATAATGTACTTCATCATTGGTCACTGAAAAAATGTTCTATTGACATCTATGATCTTTAAATTCCATATGTGAGTATTACCCAAATAACATACAACCTTGCCTTAAGATATATGAAAATGATGTAATTCACAGAGTATGTACATATGTCATAGAACAAAAAACTGTTCATAATTTTGATATTATGTTTAAAAACACAGCAGAGGAAAGAAACAATTCTTTTAAAAACTAGAGTGTTACATTCTCTATGTGAGACAGCTCTTAGTGGAACCCTTTCAAAAGAAAATAAGAAAATAACCACTTGGTAAGTTACCTGCAATCATTCCGATCATCAGCTTTTATTCCAGGCCAATCTCTCTTCAGGTATTGGCTAGCCAACTTCTGCATACCCTGTTAAAAAATATATTATTTTTCTAAAGTAAGTATTATGCCATCAAGGAAGCTATTTCTCTTAAAATATATTACTTAGAAAATCCCATTTTTCCAACTGTAAATTCAGTTCAGAAGTAAAGAAACATGACAAATGGCAGAACACTAAAACAGTCTCTCACTATTGTCCAATTCTCTTCTGTTTCTACTTTTCGGAAAAAGATGAGTATAGGATAAGAACATTGAAATTTAGGTGATAATGCACTTCATCTCACCAAACTCTGTGATTACCCATGAGAATATCCTTCTGGTATGCTACAGTGAACAAAGCTGTCTGCGTCCACAGAACTCTGACTCCACAGTCTTACATCTCAGAACCCCACTGCACCTCAACTCAGCAACTAAACTCTCATTTTTCCAGGAGAGGAAAAAATCCATTTGGAGCAAACACATACACATTGGCTTATAAAACTGATGAATAAACTTTGGTGCTATTCTCTTACAATAATCTTCAAAAGAGAGATTTTAAGAGTCTTTTAAGTTTGGCTCAGTGGCTTAAGCGCCTGCCCTGGCAAGCGCGAGGTTGTGAGTTCAATCCCCGGTGCCGCAAAAAAAAAAAAAAAAAAAAAAAAAAGATACTATGTCACAGGTTACTTCAAATTAAAACAATTAGTGTTACCAATAAATATACTCACCCATTTGCTATCGTCCATACAATGTAAAATTGGAAAAAAGTTGAGTATCTAGGATATGCAGAGGGATATAGCGATTTGAAGATCATTCCAACTATGTCACATACTACTTTTAGATACACACATACATGACTCTCTAACAGTATCATAGTAGAGCTCAATGTAACAGATACAGAAATAATTAACTTTAGGATACTCATTTCTACACATGAAGTTATAAAAATAATACCATGCTGAAATGAAAATCAATCACAATAATTAGTGGACTGTATAAGCAAAGAGTACTACAAAATCAATGCTTCACTCTGTATATGGTATCTTCCTTTTTTTTTTTTTTTTCATTTTCCCCTTTTTGAAAATATTTATTTGTATTTGTGTGTGCCACGCTGGGGATTGAATTCAGGGCCTTTAGCACTGAACTATATCCTCAGACCTTCTAATTAAAATAATAATTATTATTATTTCATTTTGAGACAGAGTCTTGCTAAGTTTTCCAGGCTGGGCTCAAACTTGCAATCCTCCTGGCTCAGACTCCCGGGATTACAGGTGTGTGCTACTCCACCTGGAAAACATGGCATCTTTCTAATAAGATCCGCTGCCAAACCAACTTGGCTTAATTAAAACCACTGTTGAATACCTCTGTTGAAATAGTACTATTTCAGTCCGAAGCACAGCAGGGACTGAAGTGCCTTTGAATGTCAAATTCTCCTGAACTTGGCAATAGTTTGGTTTCATTATTTCCAGGTACTATGCATTTTTCACAAATCATATACTTTGGAGAACTCAATTACCAAGTCTTTTCTGAGTATGTAGAGCATTCAGTCACTTCTGCACTATGTTGATACTGTTCCTATCACATGAAGTATCTTCCTACCACTCCAATTTCTACTTGCTGAATTTGTTTGTTTGTTTGTTTTGACACAGGTTCTCACTGTGCAATTCAGGTTAGCCTTGAACTTGTGGCAATCCTCCTGCCTCAGCCTCCCATGGGTCAGGATTACAGGTATACACCACCATGCCTGGCCTTGTTGAACTTTTCTCTCTCCCCTTTAAACTAGTTTTTGCATTTCTTGACACTAAATGCTCAAAAGTATTTATAGAAAAATGTGAAAAGTTTCATTATATAAGTATTTAATTTGATTTCAACAGAATAATTTATCATTCTTTTAACTACTGGTTTCCCTAATGTACTGTTCTTATAGGAAAGACAGAATAAATATTTGATTGTTCAGTTTTGGCCCACAAACAATGAATGTTTAGAGTAACATTGTAAACTCATATAAGTAATATATTTTCCAATTAATTGCAGACACCATTCTTTTGATGTTCAAATTGTCACATCTGTGATTCATAGTCTCACCTATCATGAGCCAATTAGACTTTGATTACTTCTTTGTTTTCTTTTACAGTTTTCTGTCCCAGACCTGAAATAAAGCTAGTTCTCTATCAATTCCTGATTTCTTTCAGACAGAAACTATATTTAGAGTACACAAATGTTGACATATTCTTATCCTTCTAGTCTTGTCTTTTTCTCTACAAGGCCTTTTCGAATCACTCACCAGTGACTCTCACACAACCCAATTCATAATCCTTATAACATTGTTCTTGTTTGATTTAAATGTTTTGTCTGTTTATTAACTCTAAGCTCCATCAAGTAGGGATCTTGTCTCTTATTTATTTGTGTTTATTTGTAGTACCAGAGATTAAACTCAGGGTTTTTGCATGGAGCTATATCCCAATCCTTTTTGAAATTTTTACGTTGAGACAGGCTCTTGCTAAATCACTAAGTAACCAGAGTGCTGGGATTACACACATATACTACCATGCCTGGCTTATTTTTAAATCACTATATCCCTGGGCTATAGCATAGGAGCCAGCATTTAGTTGTTGACAATAATATCCACTGACTACATGAATAAACCCTACCTACATTACTGTTTCTAATGTATAATATTAATCTCTTTTTAAGTTTTTGCCAGTCTGAGTGAAAATGTTTGAATCAAAATTTCTTTGGTTCCTAATTTTTATATACTAAAAAAACTGTACCAGATTTCTGAAATTATGACCAGAAACTAATACAATAAAGTAGTTCCTCAATAAAATTATAGTTAAATTTGACCATCATCACTACTGAGCAAGAACGCATGTGGTTTATTTCAAAGCAATGAAAAAAAATAATTCAATGTTTATTCCATACCTAGATGGTACTACATTTTAATTTTTGTGAAAGTTGAAATAAGCCATGATTCCTGAACTCAAAGAGCTCATATCTGTAGAGAGGAATAAAAAGCATGCAACATAAAATGTCAAGCAATACATAGGTCACTACCAAACAACTGGTAGATGTGATAAATACCCAAATAAGGAAAAGACAATGTGATATTTTCTTAACAAATCACAACTAAATGATATGTGACTTTTTAAATTTAATCACTGCTAAAGCGTTTACAGAATACTTAGCACTGAACACAGGATATGACATGAGCCTCTTAAGAGTAGGACTAGGACAGAGGGCAGAACGACAGCACTCTAAATTTATACAAAACAAATGAACTAACTAACAGGCATTTCTACATATTAGTTTCTCCTAACTCTGTTAGGCCTTGTAACCAGAGAAATTCGTCATTTCAGACACAAAATTTACTTAAGGTCATGTAGCTCATAACTTCAGTTAAATAAGAGCTGGACTACCAAATTATCAAGTCTTTACAAAAAGGACATTATTTTGGGGTATATTTTATCAAATTCTCAAAAAAAAAGTGAAATTACTTTAACTTGTTAACTTTTTTGTGCATTATGCATTACAACAGCAATTTCTAGAGCCCTAAACCACAAAGCTGAACTGTATTAAACTGAATGAGCCCCTTCAGAGATGAGATGAGGATTCATGAAATAGACAAACAGTGAGATTTCAAGATGAAAGACCTAATTTAAGTTAGTTCACAGAGCAGGAATCATCACTTGTGTGTGCTCTGTGCAGCTGCCCAAGACCTCATCTGTATGCATGCTCAGAAATACTCTATGGCCATTATAGGAAAGGTCCTAAGTAATATTTCATGACTCTGAAGGCATTCTATACTTAAATTAACTTGTTTCTCTTTTACATTACGCTCAAAGTCATATCTGATGAATGAAAGTTTTACTTATATCAAAGACTATGCACACTAGTTTGCTAAAGAAAATAAATATGACTTGTAATTTTTAAAAGTATTTTGCTTTTTTGCAAGTCACTCCAAAACTGATTCACTAGACATACATTTACTTATACTGACTTAAGCATCACTGATGCATAATGTTGATTTGATTTGCAGTCTAGTCTGGAGCAAGGACTTCCATAAAAATGTACAACTATCAATATACCCTTTGGAATATCCAGTGACATCCCACTGCAACCTTTTAAAAAGCCATCAGTGTCTGATATAAGACTTGCTTTGTTTCACCTCTCAATAACACTTGCTGTATTGCTCTAACAGGTGAAGAAACACAAATAAAGCCACTGTCAAGTAGACATTGGGAAATGGACTGATAAGTTTAACCTTTGAGCTAGTCACCACAGAGAGCTAAGCAAGAGTATGTTTTCTGGCTCTGGCACAGGTTATTTTGTATTCATTCTTCCCCCAGTATATAGTGAAACCATTATTTAAATTTTACTAAATGCTTGTCATCGGATGGTTTTACATTTTGTCATGAAATTCCCAATGTTATGGAAATGATCTTTTAAAAATTAACAAGCCCACTAGTAAGCTAGATACTTCTCAAACTGATGAAACGATGCAATGATTATCTCTACTGTATTCTTAAATCATTAACCTACATTAATAATCAATGAAGCTGGGCGTGGTGGTGCACACCTGTAATCCCAGCTCTTGAGAGGCTGACAGAGAAGGATCACAGGGAGTGTAAGGCAGGTCTGGGCCTCATACTGAGGTCAAGATCAGTCTGAGCTATATAGTGAGATCTTGTCTCAAAAAACAAAAATCAAAACAATGGAGAACTTCCCTTCCCTTAGGAGAGTTCTGAAATATTTGTCTGATATAAAATTGTATTTGGAAGAAATTAAAGTATATTATTTTAAGTAACATAATAAATTGCCTTTACTTGCTGGTCTATTAATTCAAGATGAAATAAAAGATCAATCTAATATTTTATATATATTAAACAATAAAATTTTTCAATCTTTTTCTTTTATAAGTAACAAAAATGAATCATTTAAATTAAAAAGCCACCCATCGGTGTCTGATTCACTAGACATACAAAAAAAATCTACTGACATTTTAAATGGCTTATTGTAGAGCCAGGCATGGGGGCACATTCCTGTAATCCCAGTACTAAGAAGGCTTAAGCAAAAAGATCACTGTAAGTCCCAGGCCAGCCTTGGCTACAAAGTGAGTTCAAGACCAGCCTAAACTGCATAGTGAAATCCTGTCTCAAAAAGACAAAATTAATTAATAAAATAACCTATCTTATTTGAT
The DNA here is from genome assembly GCA_004363535.1 of Dasyprocta punctata. Classification (NCBI taxonomy): domain Eukaryota; kingdom Metazoa; phylum Chordata; class Mammalia; order Rodentia; family Dasyproctidae; genus Dasyprocta; species Dasyprocta punctata. The sequence continues at coordinate 3,974 of RJWM01038967.1, read as the reverse complement.
GTAAAAACCAAATACAGACTTCTGGCTGGGCGTGGTGGCGCACATCTTTAATCCCAGCACTAGGGAGGCTGAAGTAGGAGGAGCATTGTGAGTTCGAGGCCAGCTTGGGCTACAACGTGAGTGCAAGGCCGGCCTGAGCTACACAGTGCAACCCTGCCTCAAAAAAAACCAAACCAAACCAAACCAAAACAAAACAAAACAAAAAACCAGGGCTGGGAGTTTGGCTCAGTGACTTAAGCTCCTGTCTGACAGGCGCAAGGTTGTGAGTTCAATCCCTGGTGCCGCAAAAAACAAAAAACAGACTTCTGGGAAGATGGCAAAAGGGTAAATAGCAACAAATCAACCTCTCCAAGATTCAGAATCTAGAACCTGGAAAATAACAACTTGGGGAACAAATGAAGGAGGGAGGTGGATTCCTGGGGTCCACGAAGGATCTAAAGGGAAAATTGGAATCCACACAGAGAGTAAAGAGACAAAATTTAATGTAGAAAAAGGAAAGGGCAATCTGCATTTTCACCCTGGCTCCTGGCTTGTGGTATGAGAAAGGAAGATCGAATCTACAGAGACACAGTGAACGTGGGTGATTCCAAAGGCCTCCAGGGGGAAACCCACCAGTACAACAGAGCAGTGGATGCTATGTACTACAAAAACTAGTAGGAGACTCCAGTCTAGCAACTGCAGTGTGCTGCGGGCATAGTGCTTGGTCCAGTACCATATTAGGGAGGAGCCAGCTGAATCCAGGACTCATAGCAGCTATAGGTTGGCTTCATCTCAGGATTCCCAGTGTTAAAAATACAGAGTGGCTGGGTGAGGGACAACCATGGTCAGGGAGCTGTGGTCAGGCCAACAAGAGACACCCTGAGTATGATAAACTAAATTATTCAGGCCCCAACCCTACAATCAGAAGCCAGGATCAGTCTGTACTTCTGTGGATCTAAAAGTACCAGAACTAGTACTTCCCTGCTAATCCTACTGGAGGTTTGCTGGGATTATCCAGCATGGATCTGGACTCTGCCTTATTAGTCTGGCAGCAAAAGCAGAGTCACTACCACAAAACTGTAGACCCCAGAAAATAACCACAGGCTTGAAATCATAGAGAACTAACTTTCTCCTTTCTTCATCACTTACGGGCTTTTTTGGGGGGGGGGGGCCTGTGCTTTAAAGATTGTTTTTGTTTTTTCATGAATGTGAATACTATTTTTAGTTTTGTTTTGTTCTTGGTTTTATTTTTTCCTTCTTTCTTTCCTTCCTGTTTTGTTTACCAGTTTCCCCAGGATTAGGTAATTTTCCTTTGTCCTTCAGCTGTGGTTCTAATCTCTTTCTCTTATTTCTCTGTTTTTTCCTCTTATCCCTTACAAATTTTCTCCCTTTAGGATAAAATCACTCTATTGAGTGGGTATTTACTGTATACTTCCTGATTTGTTTTCGATTTTGTTATATAAAATCTTGTACATATGGCTAAAGGTGACAAATTAATAGCTATCACAGTTTGTCATTTTCCAGTCTGTGCTTAATGCTATTGTCATTACTGATTGTACTACTTCATCAAGGTGACACAGTTGTTATGATTAATTGATCTTCCTTGTATGTCAACACCTAGGATAGTCTAGGGTTAAAAATAATACTAGAGTCCTGTACCAAATAATTGACTGCTAGGTCAAACAGGCAGCAACTTTTCATTCCTTATACACTGAAGAGGCAGGATCCTGGGACAGACTCAAAAGCCAAAAGGCAGCCACACCTGTAAGACATCTCTGAAAAGTAGTCATTTCCTAAAAGGGCCTGGGCACTAGTAATAAAGCTAACTACCACAATCAATTTATAAGTTCGATGCAGAATAGAAAAAGAAGAAGGGGGTGGGTAAAGAGGGGAGGGGAGGGGAAAAAAAAACAAAATGAGAAAACATGGAAGTAAGATGCAACCCATAACCCCCAATTCACCCAAGGCAAATCAAAGGGACACTGAGGTGGAAGAAATCAAAACTGAGGTATGAATTTAATGAAATGGTAGCAGCAGAAGTAATAGATCAGTAAGTCTCTTGACAAAAACAAAAGATAATTAAAATGATGATGACCATAATGAAGGAAATGATTAGTAAATCTGGACTACATACAGATTTTAAAAAATAGAGGAGATTAGGAAAGACATGGAAACAATAAATGCCCAACACAGAAAAGAACTGGGTTCCATAAAACAGACTCAAATAGAAATCCAGGAGATTAAAAATACAACTGAAAGTTCATGTAGCAGAGTCAACCAATGTGAAGACAGAGTATCAGATCTAGAAGACAGGGTTGTGGTTGGAGATCATCAAGTGAAAGATTTCTTAAAAACAGAAAGGGACTAAAAAAAATCAACTGCTGCCTGATGTTGCAGAGAAAACTCATATAAAATTAACTGGAATCAACAAAGCATTAGAAAATAGTACAAAGCGTGTTTAAAAAAAAAAACCCTGGTCACAGAAATAATAGCAGAAAATTTCTCAAGCACACAAAAAGAATTTGAATACAGTAAGTTAGGCATATAGAACTACAAATACCTCAGTTCACAGACTTAACTCTTTCCATAATGCTGGTCATAAACTGAATTGAATGAGAACTGAATCAAATTTACTGCTTAGGTTCAATGTAGACCTTACAAAGAAATTTGACTCAGTTCTTATTCAATTTGGTTTGAGACTAGAATCATGGAAAGAATAAAGTTCACAAACGAAGGTTCCACTATAGTCATGAACAGAAAAAAACTACACCAAAGCATATTAACAATCAAGATTACAGAAATTCAACACAAGAACAGAATAATAAAAGCTGTTAGAGAAAAAAAGAATCATCTATAAAGAAAAACTCATTGGTATCACAGTAGACTTCTCAACTCAAACCCTTAACTCAAGGAAAGCTTACAGTGAAGTACTTTAAGCCCGAAAAGAAAGTAATCTCCAATCCAGACTGATGCACCCACAAAGTTATCTTTCAAAACTGATGGACAATTAAGATAGTCCTACAATAAAGAATACCTGAAGAAATTCCTGACCACCAAACCAGCACTCCAAAAAAAGTTCTAAAGGATAGGGTAGAAAAAGACATTGAGACAAAAGTTCTAAGAATTCAAATAGAATTAATCCACCAAGCAAGGTGAGTAATTAACAGAAGGAAAATAAAGGGAACCAACAGTATGACAAGAATATGTCAATACATATCAGTTATAACCATCGATGTGAATGGTCTCAATTCACCAATCAAAAAAACAGATTGGCAGAATGGATCAAGAAACAAGATTCAACAATATGCTACATACAAGAAACACATTTAACTCAAAAAGAAATTCATACAATGAAAGTTAAAGGATAAAAAACAACACTCCATGCAACAAGAACCCAGAAAAAAAGCCAAGATAGCTATTCTACTGGCAGACAAAATGGCTATCAAGACAAGACTTATCAAAAGAAAGAAACCAGGTCACCTGTATGTTGAATCCAAGAAGAAGAGATAACAATCATAAATATACATGCACCAAATACTAGCATACCCATTTATATCAAACAAACACTAATGGATATGAAAAATCAGATATGCATTAATACAATTGTTTTTTTTTATATTTTTTTTTATTTAAGAGAAAATAGATACAGAAGCTAGAAATAAAAGTCAAAAAAGACAGACAAACAACAACAACAGATCTGATATGATAACACTGTAGGTTTACACACTGAGGTGGTTGAAGTTTGGCAGTAGTTACAATATTGCATATCATTACCTTCCTAGGGGTTGGGGATATTGATATAGACATGTAAGATTCATCAATTCAGGTATATTAACTTTTCTTTTTCAATAGCTATTGTATTTAGCAATACAGTTTTTTTAACTGTCTTATTTATGAATATTTATAAATTTATGTCTTTTTCCTTTTCTCTTCCTTCCTTCTTTTCCCCTTAGAGTACCTCTTGTTATCATTGAAATAACTACCCATAACATCAG
>RJWM01038966.1:0-16427 GCA_004363535.1 Dasyprocta punctata | reverse complement strand
GCAGCTCCCCCGCGCATCAAGAGCACCAGGATCGTACCTTCTCAGCTCGGGTCGCAGCACTGATTGGATTCTGCTCCAGACAGGTCTCTGCCTTTATTTCATTCTTTTACTCTTTCCATGGGCTACAGTTCTCGTTTTAGATTCTTCTTGGGTCCAGAGGACCCATCTCCCTCTTTTTTCCTTCTCTCTGTTATTATATCAGTTTATATTCCAGCATTTTGATGGTATATTCAGGGAGCCTCCCTGTCACGGTGTCATCTGGGCGGCCATCTTGGAGGAAGTCCCTCCTCCTATTTCTTAATGTGGAGCTTATTAAAAGCCATAGTACCCATGTCCAACCTCATCATTAGGCTGTTTTAAAATTTCCTTCATCTGATTAATTAGTCTGCTGCTCTTAAATATACTCTCTCAAAGTCTGAGGACAAGAGTAAAACAGACAAATTTTATGTCCAAGCATAACACACATAGCCTGGAGTCCACAGACCAAGGGGGTCCTTGTTTCCAACTAAAATCTTCTGAGCCTTTTCCATCTGCTTTTTAAAAAATCAGCATTTTAGACATCCAGGCTGTGACTAGAATCTTCCATCAAGCTTTCCTTACTGCATTCTAGGATTGCTTCTTTATCTGGTTTCTGCAAAACTTTCTAAACCCATCTTGTGAGCCAGTTTCAAAGGCTTCTAAACCACATGGTCAGGTATAGTCACAGTAATCACTCCAATTCCTGGTACCAAATTCTGTCTTAGTTCCTTCTATTTTCTCTATTCTCATTCTGTCTGAAAGCAATCATTCTCCTAAAAATGATATTTGTAGTGGAACCAAGAGTCTCCATGTTCCTTAGTAAGAAACTAGCGATCCCCACTGCAAATTATCAGTTTTCGTTTTCCTGTTCTATGGGCAGAAGTTAATGCAAATGTTGTTCGCTCTTCCATATTTTCATTTAGTTTCTAGGACATCTTGTTCTCTAAAATTTCCTGCTCTTTCTCTGTTTCTTTTGCTCACTTTGAATCAGTATTTGGCCTTTGTGTCTAGTTATAGTCACTCTTGGAATTTTATGCTGTGTTATGGCACTAGATACCATCTGATAGCTCTAGATGTGTATCTGTATAGAGTATGTCTGTTTGGAGCACCACAATTAAAAATATAGTTGCCTAGTTGAAATTCGTAAGTAGATCTGAAGAGAATCTCCAGCTTGACTTGTTCAAATTAAACTCTTGATTTCTGCTGTCTTTGTTGAAAGTTCTTACTTTGTTAGTCTGAATCATCTTTGCCAATTCCAATTCCATTGCCTCAGTTTAAAACATTGTAGTCATACATGACTCTTCCTTTTCTCTCATGCAAATCCTGTCGGTTTTATTTCTAAACATCTAGACTCTGATTTCTGAGCACTTCTGTTGGCTTCCACTGCATCCACTCAGGTCTTAGTTTCCCTTATTGCTTTGCAAATTGCCTGCCAACCAATTTTCTGATTCCACGCCAATACTTTCATTTTATTTAAACTTAATAGTCAGAATACATATTTTTACATGAAATTTATACTGTTATTTCTCTTGTTAAAACCTTCCAGTGAGTAAGTTAGCTGTTACCTTTCTTAGAATACGTTTATTGTTCTTACACATGTGACCTTGCATCTTCCCTGGCCAAATCACTTCCACATTCCTTTTTATATTTATAATTCTCCATTACTTTATTGTTTCTGTGTATCAATTATCAAGTCATACAGACCACACAGTTGCTTCTGCATTTGGTCCCTTTTCTGTCATCTCCATCTAAATAGTAGCTCAATGAGGAAAGTTACATTTTAATCAATTTTGCTTGGGCTTTCATTTCCAGTATTCAGCTTGCTTGACATTAACAAGTCTGTGCATATTTGCTGGACTAGGAAAAGCTATTGAGTTCATCTCATCTGAATGGAAAGGCATCACAGAATATTTCAGCACCTGTGCTTTTCGTTGTTCTACCATTAGTCTACAGCAGGAACTCTTCTTAAAACTAATCGCCCTTGGATCTAATGAAAGGTCTTTATTTCTTGAACTTAACACACTTCAACCTCTTGAAAAGCATAAACTCTTATTTAAATTGTTGTTTCTTTTTTATTGTTAGCATGTAGTGCAATTTTAGAGGAAGTCTAGTGGGAGAAAGGTCAAAGTTTATGTGTACAATTGCTCATCCATATGTTCAATTAATACACCTTTCAATTTAGAATTTATGAATTGTGGTCAGGTTTTCTAACACTATACAAGGCAATAATCACAATTTAGCATTTTTCTCTCTAACCTTCAGGTTTCACTATCATAAGTAACACAGAAGCCACCCCAGTAGATATCCCCTATTTCCCTAAAACATGAAATGCTCCTTGATTCTAGTACTCTTATCTGACCAAATTCCTAGAGCAATGCACAAATATCATTAAGTCTGAATTAGTGTCTCTCAAGATCTCAGACTGCCATGTTGTAAAGTTATCATAGCCAGAGCTTTGTAGATTATCGTTGCTGGGAATGTAAGAGAGTAAATCAACTCTTTTCCATTTGAGTTTTTCTCTTTTTATTGTATAAACAGAAGGCAGCAGATATATTAAACTAATATATCAATTAAGAGAAATATATATGACTTACCCAAATACATGTGAATTACATAATATTAGTCATAAGTGACAACAGAAAAAACTGCTTCAATAATGTTCCTTCAAAATTGAAAGTTTATGCTTAAAATAATTTTGTTAGGAAGGTGAAAAGAAATACACGGAACTAAAGGAAGTATTTACTAATAATATGTAAGGGATATATAACTTATTGTTTCAATATCTGTCTGTCCTGGTAATATTTGTTCAGAGAAGTGAAAGAAGCAACGTCTAAGCCTTAGTTCTGTGCTCTATTCAATTAATCAGAAAGATGTGACTTACATAAAAATTTAAGAATGATAAAACCAAAAAACTCTGTTTTACATTGTCTTAGTTACTTCTTTCTTTGCTGTGTCAAAATGCCTGACATTCACAAGTTAAAGGAGGAAAGTTTTATTTTGGGTCACAGTTTGTAGAGGTGTCAGCCCATAGTCTCCTGGCTCTAAAATGGGGTGGCATGAAAAAGGGGAATGGCAGAGGAAGAACAGTTCAGATTTGGGCAGGCATAAGGCAACAAAGCAGCAAGGAAGAGTAGCAGCAAGGTTCGTTTCTCTTATCCCATTCAAACTACTAGACTTTTGGATAGTGCTATCCACTAGGGTGAGCCTTCCCATTATCCATACTCAAAACTATAATAAACCAGTTAGTGGACTAACGCAATATCCCACACCATAAACTCCAGTACCACATGCCTATGATCACACCACTTTGATCTAGTTCATTGCTAAGAATTGCCAAGTCCTAACAATTTCAGTATTGCTGAAAAGTTCAAGTCAAAAATTTCCTCTGAGATTTAAGGCAAATTCTTAGCTCTGAGCCCTGTATAGTTATAAATAAATTTCAATACTTCCAACATACAATGGCACAAGATGAACTTTCCATTCCAAAACGTACAATAGGGACATAGAAAAGAAGGGGATCAAAGCAAAATCCAGCAGGGTAAACACTGTAGTTCCATGTCTGGCTTCCAAGGCAGTCTGAGGTAAGATGTGAACTCTACAGGGGCTCTGCCACTTTGGCAGTTTTGGCAGTTGCATCTCTCACGACTTCTCTCTTGGGCTGGTTCTGCATCCTCCTTGGAGTTTTCCTCAGATGATCCACGTTCTTGACTTTTCCAACCTTCTGGCGTCCACTGTACCTTTGGCTTCACACTCACAGCTTTATACACTGCCCTCTCAGAGGCACATTGTCTGACCCATGCCTTCTTCCAAGATTTTGGGTGTAAGCCTTCCTGACCCCACAACTCTTACATTCTGCAAACACCTAATACCAGCACCATGTGGATGATGCAAAACTCTGTGTCCAGCTGAAGCATCATCCAGGCTTCCTCCTATCTTGGCTCTAAGGGTCAAGTGCCGGGATTGCTGAGCCCTATGAATACAATCCAGATGAACAAAGTCTCTGAAACATAGTGTTCTGGAGCACTTTTCTGAAAGCAGTCTTACAACTTTGTAATTTTGATGTTGTGAAAACTTGAATTCTGCTAGTTGTTGTGGTGTCCTCAGACCATCTTTTCTATTCTATTTCTTCACAGCAGCAAAGTTCTTTTCTACTTCATTTCTGTAGACTGGAGCTTTGTTTCTGACCAAATTTAAACCTTTTGAAATATCCTACTGTTTTTTTTTTTTATTTACATCAGCATAACTCTAAGAACCACAACACTAGCCATGTCAACACATTAGATTAGATTTCTTTAAAACTTCTTCTACCAGATTAATTAGTCTCCCATGCTTAATGCAAAGTACAGATACATTTTCTGCCAGAGCATAACTTGTATGGTATGGAGTGCAACAGTCAATGCATTTCTTGTTCCTAACTGAAACCTCCTGAGTCGGGCTTCACCACCTGCATTTCTATAAGCATTCTGGTCTTCTGAGCTCTGACTAGAATCTCCCATAAAGTTCATTATACAGCATTCCATGACTATTTCTTCATCCAGCATCTTGAAACCTTGCAAACTCTTCCCACAGCCAATTTCAGATACCCCTGAACCACATAGTCAGGTAGCATCACAGCAACAACCATTTCTCTGGTACCAAAATCTGTCTTCATTACTCCTCTGCTTGCTGAGACAAAATAGCCAATACCCACAAGTTAAAAGAACAAAGATTTATTTTTGCTCACAGTTTATAGAGGTTTTACTTCATGGTCAATTAGCTCCAAGGCCTGGTGCCATGGCAAAGAGGCACTGTTGCAGAGAAACAGTTCCTAGTGTGGCAGGCAGAAGGCAGCAAAGCAGCAAGAGCGGTAAGGGTCCCTTTCTCTTTCATTCCATCCAGACTACAAGAATTTGGGGTGGTACTAACCACACCCACGTTATGCTTTCCCATTATCCACACTCAAAACTATGATAAATAAACTAGTGTGCTAACCCCACCACACATTCTGAATCCCAGTATTATACACCCATGGTCCAGGGAGCACCTCAAAGCACCATCTAGGAGTGCATGGGGCTTGGGGGAAACCTAGATACAAGTTGTGACATCCACATTCTGTGTTTCCTTGTATCTTTTTTTATACATTTGAATTGCCATGAGAAAAATGAACAACACTGAATTGGGTTATTTCTGAGTTCCCTGAAAATGCTAACATGACAACATCAAAATATCCAGCTGTCCAAAATTAATGTCTAAGTTGTGTAATCATTTGCCATTATTATTGCTTTGTCTTTGATTTTTTCTGATTATACAACATAATATGTAATTAAAATATAAATAAATAAATATAATATTCATATATAATTTTTTTTTTTTTTTTTTTTTTTTTTTTTGGCACCAGGGATCGAGCTCACAACCTCACGCCTGCCTGACAGGCTCGTAAGCCGCTGAGCCAAATTCCCGGCCCTGGTTTTTTGAGGCAGGGTTGCACTGTGTAGCTCAGGCCAGCCTTGTGCTCGCGTTGTAGCCCAAGCCGGCCTCGAACTCACAACGCTCCACCTACCTCAGCCTCCCGAGTGCTGGGATTAAAGGCGTGCGCCACCATGCCCGGCTCATAATTTTTAATATGAATCCAACTACAGACATAGACAAACAAAAAATTAAGAAGTGACAAATATTACATCTTGATTTACATTTTTCTCAAGCATGAAGAGAAAGATAAACTTTATATCTTAAGCATAATTTAAAGCTATCTAATACAGAAATGTACATCGCATTTCTCATATTTCTCTTCCATAGCTGTACAGTATATCCATACCTTGTACCTTATTGAATACAATTTGTGATGCATTCTGATTTCTTCTAAGAACCATTTTCATTTTATTAGCTCAGTGATTAGCTTCATTAAAGTAATAACTTGAAGTCTCATAGCAATTGCATGCTGAAGACAACTCTGTTGTCTTCAATATTAAATAATTTGCCCTATATTAATTCAAAGATGGCATTTTTCCTTTAGCTTTATAACAAAAGTTTTATTTCAATGAAAAGTTGCCTTTTAAATTTCTAAAAATCATTTGCTGTGATGGCAGGAATGTTTTACGAGTATGATTTAAAGAAATCATATTGACCTTTGTGGTGCACATTACACAGGAGTTTTAAAATTCACAGGTCAAAATCAAATTGAAGCCAGCATTACCAAGCCATGGAATGCAAAAACCAATTATACTTTTGAGCATTGGAACAAGTGCTAGAATAGCAAAATTCTCTACTGTGCTAATTTCTGCCTTCTGACCACTGTTAGTTCAAGGCTCATATCCTAAAATACTTAAGAAAAGAGAAGAAAAAATTTCTCACTTGAGAAAGAGAGGAGAGAAAAACAAACCAAAAACAAAGAAAACCACCAACTTGCCATAAAAGTTCTTTTCCAAAGTTTAAATGGGATACTTCCATCTATACCAAGGTCTGAGGCCAAAATAGTGAGACTATTGAAGACAACACACTCTTTGTTTAGTGTTTAGTCAGTGCTGACTTAGCGAAGGGTGCAGGTGTGGTTCTGAAACCTCACTGGAGATTGCATGACAACAGAGAGTCACTGGATTAACTAATATACACTTTCATCCTTTTTATTGTCTTGTGCCTCTTTGCTTTTCGAATTGTTTTAGTAATTATTTTCTGTTTCACTCTTTGTGTGCATGTTGCTTCAAAAATGTTTTGTAAGGGATAAAGTAATCTGGAAAAACAAAGTCAGTCAGACTGGTGATTCAGAAGCTTTCAATGAATAGGAGGACTTCGTGTGTGATTTAATCAATGTGGAGGGTATTCACTTCAGGTCCCCAGATTGCAACAGACAAGAAATAACTAAGCCTTGTGTGAGCTCTTTGCATTACAATGAAGATAATAAGTAAATGACAGGATTGAATAGGTAGAATAAACTGGGGAAATGTACAAAATCATGGTCATTTACATGTTATTAAAGTGACAGGACTGAAGGCTTCCACTTCAGGTAGAAGTCAGTACTTGACCCCTTGGGACTCACTTCACTATTTTTAATTCATCTAGAGATTTCATATGCTCTGGGAAATAGAAATGGCTGTCAGACAATGAAGCTTTCAGAAGGTAGAAAATATTTTTTCCACAATTATATTTCATTAAGTAATATGAGGAGAACTATCACAGATGCTTTGTTGCTACAATGCAAATCAAGCTCTTGTTCGAAAAGAAACTTCTTTATAAACTTTGAAAGGCCACTTTTGAAAAAAAAAAACTTGGACTGCATTTACATACAGAGAAGTGCCCTCTAGTAAACTAACCAATAGCTCTCTAGGTAAATATTGTATAGTTAAACACTGTACTTTCTAAATGCAAACGTTAATTTGTCCTCGTTTGCAAATAAGAGTGCCTAGGAATAGAAAGTCACTACTAGGAATTTTAATCTCACAGAAACTTTTGATGCTCAAAAAAAATTTCTACAAGCTCTAAGTTAAAATGACACAGAACAAATGCATGGCAGTTTGGAGCGCTTGTCTATTGTTCCTGAAGTACCATCTGGCAGAGCAATCTCCACTGCAGAAAGTGCTTAATGACTGTCCTGACTGATGGTTATAATAGATGCATCTCTGCTACTCTTGCAAGATCTATGAGTAATTCTAACCAGACAGATGACAGTCACAAATCTCCATAGAGTGTTCAGTTGTTTCCAATTCATAAGACCTTTTAAGAATGTGAAATTTAGCAAAAGGAAGCAAACTAGTGATGAAAGTCAGAACATGTCCTCATACATAATGAAATATTCAATAAACAACTGCAAATTACTGTAAGTCACATTCTTGCTCTGTGCACCATTGCCATATGACTTTTATTTAAATGAGTCATTAAAGGGAATAATCCATTTTCTTACATTTTATGTACAGAGCCAGTACTGAGTTAGACTTTCTCAAATACTTTATAATATAAATTTCATATAAGAACAAAGACATTCATTATGGCGAAATAGAAAAGAAAGTAAGAAAATCAACAGGAAATGAATGAATGCACAAATGTGTAATGAGATTCTGGGAATAATGAAATTATACTTGAATACTAACTGTTGCTTAAATATTTGACTTTTACATTACCAGGCTAGATTCCTCATAGCACTTGTAAAAGTCACAGTCCTTAATACAGATTTAGAAGACTCATGACGAGATGAAATACTGTAAATTGGACATACTTCACTTGGCATAGAAACTGATTTCAGATCTTAAGAAGTTAACCAAATTTAAGCCTAAGTAAATAAACAATCACTTGATTTATTGAACTTTGCCCTGGACTGGTAATTATCAGTAATAAGGGGATAGCATTATTAGTGCCTGACATTTTCTAACCATAATTGGTATGACAAAATTGCATTTAAGTTTTTATAGTAATAATATTAAGTTAATACACTGAAATTCCTCAGGGTGTAGTGAAGCAAATGTCATGCTTATATTTGTAGGTAGTATTTCTGGTCCTCTGTTTTTTCCTTCAAGAATAATGTCACAGGTGCACGGGCATCTGTCTCAAGAACACAAGATTAGGAGTTCTGTACTCTGAGTGTTATTCACGAATGTGGAATAGATGGATGCACCAACTCTTCAGTATTGTCTACATCCTTCCAGTGCCAATAATGCTGCAGTTTTGCCATTCCTCTGGTTACTGTACCCACAGCATCAGCTAAAGTGAGAGGACAGCCAGTCAGTAAACAGGCTGTCTTTACAGAGGAGTTTTTTTTTTTTTTTTCAGATGTGCAAGGTGCCTTTACAATCTATTCTGACCTAATTGACTTTTTTGGCGTATTCTTTACAGAGCTCTTAAACATGGAATATTGAAATTGACTGAACGGGCAGAAGGCAAACGTGCAGCCATGCAGATGTTCTTGCTGTTGCTATTTAAATTGGAACAACACCAGACAGTAAAATTTCTGATTTATGTTTTTGGCCCACACTGGGAATTCACTGAATGTTAAAATTGCCTTCAAGAATCTACAAATTTGGCAAAGGACTGACTCTGTTTCATAGGATAATTCATCTCCTTCTCAAACTCCATGTATTATATGGTAAGATCCTGAAGAACAGAGACTGTTTTAATTATTAATTCAGGATTGGAAGCATGGATTACATTATCTACATTGAAAGGGTGGCACATTGTGGTGAAGTGTGGCTAACAATAGGCTATAAAATGCTTAAGGCAGAACAACACATTTTAGAAATTTCACACTAGATTCTAAACAAATATCATGTGTATCTTCTTTCTTAGTCTGTGTAAGAAATCTGAGGCATTTTATCACAAGTAGATGTGAATGTTTAGTAGCTCATAACAGGTCAGGATATAACTACCGAACACTAATTATGATCATATCTCATAAATACAAATTTTACATTTTGCAAAATTAAAGATTATTCATTAATTGCTCTTTACTAATTAGTTTTTATTTTTCCTGTCTTTACCTAGACTTGCATTTGTGTGTGTGTGTGTGTGAAAGTGTGGTTGCGTATGTGGATTCTAATTCTGCATGTTGAATTAATAAATGTAAAGTAGTCTCATAAATATTTTTAGAGATATAATGTGTTTATATTGATTTAAAACACAGTTTGGACAATGAATATGAAATTTTCATATGATAAAAATTTTCCTTTGATATAAAAATATCATCAATATATTGTAGAAATCACATAAAACTTTTACATACACTCGATTGCTCAAATAATATATTGTGAGTACCATGTACAAGTATTTTTATTATAATCTGAATACTGTGTGAATGTGTTTCTGTGTAACATCTATGTCTTCATGATTTTCTCATCCCTGGGACAAAATACCCAATATCCACAATGTAAGGAAGAGAGGTTTATTTTAGTTCATGGTTTTTAGAGGATTCACTGTACAGCTGACCGACTCCCAGGCAGGTAGGGAAGGGTGGAAGAGTCTGGCAGAGGAAAACTGCTCCTGTCTTGGCAGCAGAAATCAGATAAGGAAAGAGACTTAGAAGGAAATAGATATTGCAGGTAACACCCCCAGGGACCTGCAGCTTCTAGCCACACCCCATCATTTAACAGCATATTTAGTTTTAAACTCTTCAGTGAATTTGTTAATTTAGGAGAATGGTGCCCCCATGAGTTAGTCGCTTTCCAAACGCCCAACCTAAGGACACATGAGTCTTTTGGGAGACATTCTAGGTGTAATTTATAACTAGTTGCTTCCCTTTATTTTCTTCTATTACATCTTTGACTTATGAAACAATAATCTGTATTAGAGCTATCATTCCCAGCTTGCTAATGTACCATGAGCAATACCTTACAACAACACATTACAGCTCCTACAATGATCATTTTATAACAAAATTAAATACACAAATACATTTCCTAAAAATAAAATAATTCAAAACTATTCATATAAGCATGCAAGCCTAAAATTTCACTTTCCCTAAAAAAAGTCCATATTACTTAGTAAGATATGTAAGAGCTTCTGCAATTTAACCACAACCTATCAAACTTGATTTTCCAATAGTTTTTCAACTGTGTGCATGCATCAACTACTTTATAAATACATCCATTTTTTGGCAAATTATTATGAAATTGCTTATTGAACACCTCAATATTTAAAAGAGAAGCATGTCTCAAAAATCTTCTGTGTGTATTTTCGCTTAGAATGCCTTTCACTGACAGTGACTGATGGCTCCTTCTTATTGGTTTTTCATAATGTAGCCATGCTGTCCACCCTCCTGCACATTCTCTTTCAGGTTACTTCTCTGTTTTTCCATCATGTTTTTCTATCTTATTTTATTTTTATTTGTAATTAACACATCCATTCTCATGTGAAGAGGGACTAACTCTCTAGCTGCCAATTATATCTTCTGCACTAAAGGAAAAGTCTCTTCCTTTTTTTTTTTTTTTCTTTTTTTAGTGCTAAGGACCAAACCCAGGACTTCCAACATGCAAAACAACATTCTACCACTGAGTTAAATCCCCAGCCTCAGGGAAAAACCATTTATATTACTTGCTGAAGTAAAAGTTTCAGCACAAAGTGAAATCATTATTTGTGTATATCATAGGAAGAAAGTTTTAATGAAAACCAAACTTTAAAAGAGGGACCCAAACAAACTGAAATATGGGACTCTTGATCTCTTATTATCAACTTTAAAGAATAATCATGTCTAAATGGATGACTTTTGCTTAGGAAATTATCAAATGGTAACTTCCAATACAAATGCTAGGCAGGAGTCTGGAAACAAAAGCACACAGGAACATAACTGGTTATACAGTCTCTGGGGACAGATGGGAACCCATTCACATAGAAGTTGTTTTAGCCCAGGAATTAAGAAATATATTTTTGAAACCCACATTGTCCCCAGGAAGAGCTTCACTCAAAGCTTCATGGTGCATGGTGCATTTCAATATACTTTACTTCAGTTGTTACATTGAGTGGAGCGAAGGTGACCACATGCCAGGTTTGAGAGCACCACAGGGACACAGGGACACAGGTACATTGCCAATACCACCACTTTTGTAGACATCCTGGAGGGGCAGCTGTAAAGGCTGTCAGTTGGGCGAGGGGGTGGAAGGATGCAATCCAAAGCATCAAGCGAAATAATTCCACTGGCTTTGCCATCTCTATGAGTGACTTCCATCCCTTGAACCAAGGCATATCAGCACTTGGCTCCAGCATATTGTCACCATTCCAACCAGAAATTGACACAAAAGCTACCATGTCAGGGTTGTAACTGATTTTCTTAATGTAGGTGCTGACTTCCTTAACAATTTCCTCGTATCTCTTCTGGCTGCAGGGTGGCTCAGTAGAATCCATTTTGTTAACACTGACCATTATTTGTTTCATACCCAGCGTGTGAGCCAGAAGGGCGTGCTCATGGGTCTGCCTGCTCTTGGAGATACCAGCTTGGAATTCACCAACACCAGCAGCAACAATCAGGACAGCACAGTCAGCCTGAGATGGGCCTGGAATCATGTTTTTGATAAAGTCTCTGTGTCCAGGGGCATCAGTGATAGTCATGTAATACTTGCTGGTCTCAAATTTCCATGGGGAGATGGTAATGGTGATACCATGCTCACACTCAGCTTTCAGTTTATCCAAGACCCAGGCATATTTGAAGGAACCCTTCCTCTTCTCAGCAGCCTCCTCAAATTTTTCAATGGTTCTTTTATTGACACCACCACATTTGTGGATCAGATGGCCAGTAGTGGTGGACTTGCCAGAATCCACTTGTCCAATGACAATGATATTAATGTGAGTCTTTTGCTTTCCCATGTTGCCTTTGATTTAGTGGTGGTTTTCACTACACCTGTGCTCTCACAGCAAATCCTTTGCAAAAAAGCAAGAATGTTTCTGTCAAAGATATTCATCGTGGCAGTGTTTCTGGAGACAGTAAAAATACCCTCCGAGGGAAACAGCTGGTTTCAGTGCTCAGGTGATTATCCGGAACCATCCTGGCCAGATCACTGGTGGCTATGCCCCTGTACTGGGTTGTCACACAACTCACATCGCTTGCAAGTTT
This sequence comes from Dasyprocta punctata, assembly GCA_004363535.1. Lineage (NCBI taxonomy): Eukaryota > Metazoa > Chordata > Mammalia > Rodentia > Dasyproctidae > Dasyprocta > Dasyprocta punctata. The sequence goes on along the minus strand of RJWM01038966.1, from coordinate 3,907 downwards.
GCTGAGCTGAAAGAAAAGATTGGTCACTGGTCTGGTAAGAAGCTGGAAGATGGGCTCAAATTTTGAAATCTGGTGATACTGCCAATGTTGACATGGTTGCAGGCAAGCCTTTGTGGGTGGAAAGCTTCTCTGACTATCCACCTCTGGGTCATTTCACTGTTCGCAATATGAGACAGACAGTTGCTGTGGGTGTTATCAAAGCACTGGACAAGAATGCTGCTGGAGCTGGCAAGGTCACCAGGTCTACCCAGAAAGCATAGAAGGCTAAGTGAATATTACCCCAAACACCTGCCACCCCAGTCTTAATCAATGGTGGAAGACCGGTCTCAGAACTGTTTCCCCCAATTGGCCATTTAAGTTTAATAGTGAAAGACTGTTTAGTGATAACAATGCATCATAAAACCTTCAGAAGGAATTGAGAATGCTTTGTGGACCTTTTTTATTTGTGTGTGTGTGTGTGTGGCAGTTTTAAAGTTATTAGTTTTTAAAATCAATACTTTTTTATGTTATTTTTTATTTTTAAAAACCAAAATAGAAAAAAATGTAGAAGTAATACAGAATTTCAAAAAGAAGTAAGAAATCAATACTAGTTAGCATATTACATACTGTTATCTTAGAAGTGGTTGTTCAAGTTATGAAATCGAGACATAAAAATCAGACAATCAAACAATGACAACACAAACTATTCTTTTTAATGAACTAATAGAGAATTAGTAGTAGTTATCTATCTTGCATACTTATGCATATGTATAGTTATATGTATTTTGAACAGTTTCTTTCCCTTTCAGTATTACAATATCTATTGTACATTTTGGATCTTATTACTCTTTCAGCTAAATTATTATTTATTTTTTACACTAGGGAGACAATATGATATTTACAAATGTGAGTCTGATTTATTTCACTTATGAGTATGGTCTCAAGTTGCCTCCATTTACCTATAAAAGCCTCATGATCATCTTTTTATAGCTGAGTAATATTCCATAGTATAAAAATACCACATCTTTTTCATCCATTCTGTGGTTGATAGGCATTTTGGTTGTTTCCAAGATTTAGCTATTACAAATTGTGCTACTATAAACATGAGTGCACATATATAGCTGTGACATGATACTTTCAATTTTTCTGGGAAAATACCCAGAAGTGGAATAGCTGGATTGAAGGGAATTTTCCAATCCTAGTTTTTTGAGGAATCTCCATATTGATTTCCACAGTGGTTGCACCAGTCTACACTCCCACCAACAGTGGATAAGTGTTCTTTTTTCCCCACAGCCCTGCCAACATTTGTTATTGGTTGATTTCTTGATGGCAGCCATTCTCTCCGAGATGGAATCTCAATGTTGTTTTAATTTACATTTCTCGAATGACCAGTGATGTTGAGCACTTCTTCATATATTTACTTGCCATTTTTTTTCTTCGTCTGATAAGTGTGTGTTCACTTCAGATGCCCATTTTTGGATTGGGTCTTTGAATTTGGAAGGCCTGCTGTTTTTCAATTTTTTAAATGTTCTAGATATAAGTCCTTTGTCTGAGGGACAGTTGGCTAGAATTCTTTCCCATTCTGTAGGCTTTCTTTTCACTTTATTGGTGATTTCTTTTGAAGTGTAAAAGCTTTTTAGTAAAGTGAGATTCCAGTTGTTGATTCTTTGAAGTACTTCCCGTGCAGTTTATGTTTTGTTCTTGAACTCTTTGCCTACCCCTATGTCTTCAAGATTTTTGCCTGCCTTGTCTTCCTGTAAATTTAGTGCTTTTCTTCTAATATTTAGATCTTTGACCCATTTTGACTTTAGTTTAGTGCATGGTGATAGACATGGGCCTAGTTTCATTCTTTGGCATGTGGAAAGTCAATTTTTCCAGCACCATTTATTAAAGAGGCTATCTTTCTTCCAGTGAACATGTTTAGCCCCTTTGTCAAATATAAGGTGGTTGAGTGTCTTTGTAGTTGTATTTGCATCTTATAATCTGTTCCATTGATCCTCAGGTCTAATTTTTTGCCAGTACCATGCTGATAAAATAAACACTTTTTAATGGAAACAACTTGATCACAAGTCTGTTGCAATTTTTGAGAACCATTAAAACAAAGTTTAATGAGAAAAAAAAAAGAAATACATTTTTGGAAGCTATAAATGTTTGCTTTATATACAATATTAATTTATTATATTTATTTTCCAGTGGTTCTCCCTTATATTTAGGTAGAATTTTGTTTGTTTGTTTTAATTCTAGGTTTTCTCAGCTGGAATAATGAAAAAAAAGTTCTTTTGTTTAGATGTAAGCCAGACTTACAAAACGTAGTGTCTCTTGGATGAGAAGACATTTTAGGAGACTGAATCAGGCTCACTGACTAGTATTTTTTTTTGTACTCTTAGTTTCTGTTTCAATCCATGAAGCGTTTGAAATATATTTTTCTTGGAAAATTTTAAGATGTTACTCTTTTGTGTGGCAAATCTGACTGAGGAAGCAGACATCACCTGTTAAATACAAAATCCCAGGTCACATGCACAGAACAGTTCCCAAAGTCCTCCATATGGGCTTCTCATGAGCACTGGAGCAGATGTTTGATAGAATGGTGCAGATCTGATGTCAGTCTGAGTGGGTAATGCAAAAAGGATGGTTCACATCTGGTTTTTGCCACTGTGTTTCCTCTTGCATAGTTGGCTTGTCCACACTCTGTAGAGTGCACTTCTTTTCCTACTTTTATTTGGTCCAAACTTGCTCTGCAAAGGTGGTTTCTTTTCCTACCTATGATAAAAGTTTGCTACCATTTGCACTTGTCTTGACCCATTCTTTGCTCAGGAAATAATAACCTAGAGACCCAGCACCCTAAAACCCGGTAACAATTTCATTTGTCAATAGTAGTTCTTCAAAGGTATACTGTACATCATTGCAGCTGTTGTGGCTTAATGGTTACATGTTTCCACTCTTTTTTAAATTGAGTCACAGCAAACTTTGTTACATATATATGATTTAAAATTTTTAATCTTCATATCTTACATATCTCTGATAATGACAATATTCACTAAGTCAACTGAGGTAAAGTAGATCAAGCAGGTCTATTCTAGCATCAGAAATGGCTATTTCTAAGAATGAATTTTGTTTTACTTTTTCCCAAGGTGCTAGGTGCTTTAACTACTTTCAGATACATTTCTTTTAAAGGTAAATTTCCCCTCTCTGATTTATTGTACATTTAGAAAATAGAAGGTCAGTCTTTTGTCAGAAAAATTATGGTAAAATGGTTTAAAGCAACAGATATAATTATACAAGTTTAGGTGTTTACTAATCATTTAACTCGCTCTTTGCCTATGTCAAGTGGAATCTGTTTGTATAGCTGATATTGACAAGTGTTAGTGTAGTTAGCAAGAATGCATTTTAACAATAGCATTTGTAGTTATGTATTTCACATATGCATCATTGAAGAAATCTTTTATTGTTAAAGAAAATAAATGTTCATGCTGATAGCTGATAATAACACAGCAATCTACCATTACTCCTCCTCCCAAATGATTCTGTCAGTCTATCAAGCTATTTCTATTTTTCATAGAGTTAGTCACTTTTGTGCTTTCCATAAAGAATTATCCACAAATTACTAGAACTGGAGATTTTTATAACTGAGTCAAATTGTCAAAAAAGTGAATTTTGGCTTTAGTTCTATCATAAAGCTGTAATTTCATATATATGTATAGTTCCTAATTTTATGCGATGCCTGATGACTACAGTTAACAGACTGTTAGTGGATCTGACAGATTAGATTTGGTTGAATTTGGATGGTTTGAGTCCACCACAAAATATGCTACTACTATGAAAAGTTCTGTCTCTTCACCACACAGGATCCAGTTAGTTGAGAGGCAAGACATTGGTAGAGAAGAAACTATTCCAAGAGGCTGCTGTTGTAAAGGTGGAGGATCCCAAA
>RJWM01038965.1:0-16419 GCA_004363535.1 Dasyprocta punctata | reverse complement strand
CTGTTGCACTGTAGAACATTTCAGTTGTACTGCCTAGTTTAGGTTTTTTCCAGACACAACTCAGCTCACACTGCTAAGAATGAATGGGAAAGACTGTGCTTCTGACCCAAAGCCACTGTCCACAATTTCCTCTAAGTAAATCACTTCTACAAAGGACCTTTTATGGAGAATACGATCTGATGATACTTTGAGAAACCAAAGAGCTTTATGTAATGTGGTCTTGGTATTTTTCTTCTGTTCTGCTTGACTTTAGGTTTCCATCTTGATCATGTGATTCCATATTTGAAGGACAGTTCTTTATTTTTTAGTGTTTGCTGCTTCTTCCTCCTCTCTCTCTCGCCTTCTCAATCTCAAGACTTTTCCCAAGGGTTTCTTGCTCCAGTCCATCTCTGCTATGTCCCTCACCCCATGTAAATCATATGTCCTTCTGTCTACTTGCATAATATATCCTAACTTCACTGTGACTCCAACTGTAAAGCATTGTGATTCTAGTTTAGTTGTCTTTGTTCTTCATTAAATTAGACATTGTTAAGGCTAGAAAATGTGCTTGTTTTATCCTTGCACTGAAGACCTAGCATATGGCACATGATATTTACCAAATAAAAATATGTTGAATAGACTGGTAAGAATGGAAATTTATTTACAAGATGGCTGCAATAATTCTCCCCAGTTCTTTTATACAAACCTCTTTTCCAATATGACTTTTCTGTGTCTCACATCAAAAAGCAGGCGTTTGGGGCTGGGGAAATAGCTCAGTGGCACAGTGCCTGCCTGGCAAGTGCGAGATCCTGAGTTCAATCCTGGTACAAAAAGGAAAAAAGAAAAGAAAAGAAAAGAAAAAAAAGTGGGCTTTTTTCCTCCACTCCCTGAATCTAGGTTTGGCCAATGGGATATTAGCAAATGTGATGCAAGTAGAGGCTTGAAAAGTGCTTGTGCAAAGGATATTACCCCTTTTAGTTGTGACTGTAACCCTGAGACTGGGAGGTGAACAAGCCTGAGCTAGCCCAATGGAGAGGGCTCATGCATGAGGGCTGATTGCAGCCAGCAGCCTGCCTACGTCCAGCTGGCCAACTGCCAGACACGCGATGAGGCCATTGCAGACTCTCCATCTCATTTAGGACTCTAGATGACACAGACACTTGAATGACTCCAGGAAAGACTAGCAGTAGTCTTTTAGATGACACCACCCAAATTACTAACCCACAGAATCATGAGCAAGCCATGAATTTGGGGTAATCTGTAATGCAGCAATAGGTAGCTGATTAAATAATATTTTATAAGTGATAGTTCCTTCATGCAGTTTCTCTTCCTAGTTTGTTTTTGGTGACTACATTTTGTTTTTGCTAGTTCGGATTTTATTTCACCTTCTTCTTGTAGCAGCAAATAGATATTTACTGAAGGAAAAATTCTTAGAAATGACATTTCTGAATCAGAGTAGTTGACATTGTGATCATATTTTCGTGTGTGTGTGTGTGTGTGTGTGTGTGTGACTGTGTGCATAGATATACCGGAGATTGAACAGGGCCTTCACACTGAGCCATAGCTCAGACTCTTTCTTTCTTTCTTTGTTTCTTTCTTTGTTTCTTTCTTTCTTTGTTTCTTTCTTTGTTTCTTTCTTTGTTTCTTTCTTCCTTCCTTCCTTCCTTCCTTCCTTCCTTCTTTCTTTCTTTCCTCCTTTTTTCTTCCATCCTTCCTTCCTTCCTTTCAACAGGATCTCACTGAGTAGCACCGGCTGGCCTCAAACTCCCGAGTGCTGGGATGATAGGCATGCACCACCATACCCAACTCTATTTTTTTTATTTTTGAGACAGAGTTTTCCTACACTGGCCAATGTAGGCTTGAATTTGTGAACCTCCTGCTCTGTCTTAGTTACTTTTCTTATTGCTAAGACAAAATACCTGACACCCAAAGTTAAACAAGGAAAGCTTTATTTTGGCTCACATGTTGTAGAGGTTTCAGTTCATAGTTGGCTGGTTCCAAAGCAGTGTGACATTGCACAGGAGAAACTGTTCATGGCAGAAGACAGCAAAGTAGTGAAGAAGCAATGAAGCAAGCAGCAAGAAACAAGCAGAGACCCTCTTTCTGTCTCTTATATCTTATCCAAACTACACATCCTTAGGGGAGATAGCAGCACTCACACCTAGGGAGGGGCAGCCTTAATCCTAGCACTGTAGCATGAATCAGTCCCAGCATCACATCCTTGATTCCAATAGCACACAACCTAGATCTAGCCACCTTTGAAAAGCCCCACCTGCAATCACATGAGGCTTTGAGGGGACATCTGTAGATAAACTTTAACAGTCTCCCACTGTGCTGCTATTACAGGTGTGATTATCTTTGAATCTTCTACCCTTTTCTGGGTCAGTCATGTATTTTGGGCAGAATGAAACTCACCTTTAGTTTCAGGTGTGGACCATTTTAAGTCTAAATAAATCAAGCAACATAATCTCATCTCCCTCACCAAGACTATAGAAAATCCCTCAGACTTGAATGAGACTGAACATAGTCATAATTGACTCTCACCCAACATCTTATCTTGTTACCATGTGGCCATGCAGGAAGTAATCCTGAAGCCTCAATGGCACCAGAAGGAGATACAAAATCTAGAGAGGCAGCACCTGGCCCTACTGTAAAGTTAAAAATCAAAGAATAGAAAGAGTTAACCATACTACAGCAGACCAAAAGGAAACCATGGTAATAATTTTAACATCAAAGTAAATGAAACAGACATTAAGGGAAAAATTGCTGAGGACAAAGAAGGGCGAAATGGGATAATAGATCAAGAAGATAGAATAATCACTAACATACATGTACCTAATTATGCTTCAGAGTATGTAATATTATAGCCGACAAAAATACAATGAGGAATAGATAAATCAACCCACTTAGACATTTGTAATTAGGGCTAGAGATGCAACTAAGTAGTAGAGTGCTTGCCTAGCAAGCCTGAGGCTGTAAGTTCAGTCTCTAATACTGCAAAACAAACAAACAAGAAAAACCCCATGTGCCTCAAGCGGATACAAATAAACAAGGAAATAGATGATTTGATTAACATAAACAACTTGAGCTAGTATATGTGTGTAAATAAATAAACACCTATGAATATATATGTGTATCCCCCCCCAAAAAAATACCCCTCAAAACATATATGGAGAGGGTTACTGGGGATTGAATCCAGGACCTCACCTTTGCTAGACAAGTACTCTACCATGGAGTTACAACTGACCGCTTTTTATTTTTTATTTTGAGACAAGGTCTTAATAAGTTTCCCAGGTTGATTGCAATCCTCCTGACTCAGCCCTCCCAAGTAACTGAGACCACAGGCACGCACTACTATTCCCAGCTGACTTTTATATATTTATCAGAAAACAAATGAACTAAGCATTTACAGCAGAAAGAGTAGGGTAAATCCACAGAAACAAGAAGAAAAAAAATGATGAAGATAAGGAATAAATCAGTAAAGTAAATTATTGAAAGAGAAGATTGGTAAACTCCAAAGCATTTTTCAACAAGTTAATACTACACAATCCTTTGTTGAGACCATTCAAGGGTGATGATTTGTGTGCCTTGAAAATATACTTGTCAGTGAACTAAATAAGTCACACATATGAAACCATCATATTATTGCAGTTGTGTGACAAACTGAGAGAAAATCCATGTACCTATGTAAAAAATTAGTTAAGATAGTTCTAAGAAGCCTGCCTTTAATCCCAGTACTTGGGAGGCCGAGGCAGGAAGATCACTGCAAGTTCGAGACCAGCCTGGACTACAAAATGAGTTCAAGGCCGGCCTGAACTGCATAGTGAGACCCTGTGTCAAAAAATAGGGCTGGGTATTTAGCTCAGTGGTGTAAGCGCCTGCCTGGTAGGTATGAGGTTGTGAGTTCGATCCCTGGTACCAAAATACGTAAGTAAATATAAAGATAGTTTTAAGAAAAAGAATTTTGAGTGAAAAGTAGTTTTCACAGGGTCATTTTCAGATTACATTTTTACTGTGAATTGTTCTTTTGAAAATAATATAGCAGTCATAACAAAAAAACAGTCATATAGCTGTTTTCTCTTGATTCATTGAGGGGAAAGTTTTGTGCTAATAATTTTCTGGACAATGTTTCATGTCTATATCTTATACTCTAAACAACTACTGTGAATATAACAATATGAAATGTGTCGATTATTGTTACTCTCCTATTGGCCTGTTTTGAAATTGTGTTTTACTGTAATCTCTTACTTTTTTCTCTTTAAAATAAAAAAATAATGAATTAATTAATTTTTTAAAAAAGGGTGATGATTTGGCCCTGGGTTGAATCCCTAGTACTGTTAAAAAACAGTGATGATGCAAATAAAATAAAAACATAAAAAGAAAAGCCATACAAATGTCATCAGCTAGCAGGGGTCCTCAGCTGAATTTAAGATGGAAATCACACATGGACTACTACTTCAGGAACTTCTGCATTGCTTACAACTACCATTACTGTCTGACCTTTTCTTCAGGGCCCTCTAAATGGGAGGGTCCTTATATGGGTCACCAAAATGTTACCAACTGGTTGAGGTTTTTTTTGCTCAATTTGTATAGAAATCATGAATTAGCAAAGTATAACTCTTTTAGTGTTGAGAGTCATGGGCTTTGAATACCTGTTGCTGGCAATTCTTAGTGACCTCCCTTGCTGCTTACAGTAAGCAGAGACCTCCATCCACCTCGAGATCTCTTTTGGCCACCAGAGATGGAAGCTTCTGAAAATGCCCCTTTCTGTGTCACTAAAGGCTAGCCACCTTTAGTGTCCTGGCTGCCGGCAACTTTAAGCACGAGCAGCCTTTGGTATTACCAGCTCTTAGTGTACCACCTCATCTTGCTCTACTAGAGACAGAAATCATAAATAGACAAAATGGTGGCATCTAAAAGAGGTTCTATTAGAACTTATTGCTGTAGTATAAAAGAGAATGATACAGCCAGGTGTGATGATGCATGTCTATAATCCCAGCACTCTGGAGGATTAAGCAAAGGGATTGCTGTGAGTTTGAGGCCAGCCTGGGCTACAAAGTGAGTTGAAGGCCAGCCTGAACTGCATAGCTAGACCCTGTCTCAAAAAGACAAGAAAAGCTGGATGTGGTGGCACGTACCTGTAATCCCAGCACTTGTGATACTGAGCAAGAGGATCACTATGAGTTTGAGGCCAACCTGGGCTATGAAGTGAGTTTAAGGCCAGCCTGAACTGCATAGTGAAACCCTGTCTCAAAAAAGACAGAGACAGAGACAGAGAATAGTACTTGAACTGATCTGCTAAGGGTTTGGTGGGGTTGCTTATATAGGAGAAAAGATGGGCTCATGCACGCATAGTGTTGCATGTTCAGTCTGGTCATGGGTAGGGGAGGGGGATCTGGTGACCTGATTTAGGAGGGCTGCAGAAGAGCAGAGTGAGCAACATGGGTTGTGAGGTGAAGTTATCCAGGAAGGCTGATACTCTTCTAACCAAAGCTTTCAGCAACCAAAGCAAGTATCTCCTGGAGTGGTCATGGAATGCCTGATGTAGATGCAGCCAGCTGCAAGGTGTTTGGGACATTCATGAATTAAAAATAAAAAGTAGCTCTTTGGGGAGTGTCTTAGTCTCTTTTCTCTCATGGCTGAGACAAAATACTTAAAATACCTGATGCCCAAAATTAGGGAAGGAAAGGTTTATTTCTTACAATTCTTGGGGGTTTTAGTCTGTACTCAGTTGGCTCCAAGGCAGCATGGCATGGCAGGGCAGCCATTCATGGCAGCCACAAACAGCAAGGCATGAACTGGGAAGAGAGAGAAGACATGCCTTCTTCCCACCCTTACACTGTATGCCGTCTCCACCCCTGGGCAGGTGCCGCACTCACACCACCAATCCCAGAGCCAGACCATATACCAATAATGAACACTAGACTCAGCCGCTTCTGTGCCGTGATTACATGAGACTTGGCAGGGCCATAGGAATATAAACCATAACAGGGAGCATCTGGCCCTTCTCTCCTGTCTCAGAATACAAGAGATTTTTTTTTAAAGTAATAGAATAATATTATAGATGAGTATATACTCATTAGCTCAGAAACTAAATAAAAACACATTTCTGAGAAAATATAAAACAACTAAACTGTCATAATAAAAAAAATTGAAAACTCAAGTAGAATGAACATTGCTAAAGAAAATGTAAGTAAGCTGGGCATGGTAACACCCACATAGAATCCCAGCTACTTGGGAGGCCGAGGCAGAAGAATTGCAAATCAGAGGATATCTTAGGCCACTTAGAGAAACCCAGTCTCAAAATAATTATTAAAAAAGCACTAGAAATGTAGCTCTGTGGCAGATTGATTCTGGGTTCAATCGCTACTACTGCAACAAAACAAAACAAAAAAAACCCCACAAAATTACAACTAAGTTGGTAGAAAACTAGGAAAATGCATCAAATTTATAAGTGTGATGTTGTAATAAGAACAGATGCTTTTTAAAAGAAACATGCAGTAAGTAAGAAGTACAATATCTCTGTGACATTAAACATAAACCAGTAGAAAGGTTTGGAAGATAAGGCTAAGGAAATCTAAGATACGGAAAAAGAAGAAGAAAGAGAAGGATAAAGAAATTATTTTAAATTTGATAATAGGACTATGCGAGGGGGGACAGAAAAGTAGTTGAAAGGAAAGTACCAGAGAAATAATGTAAGGAAAAAAAAAAGGCTACAAGATAATGTCCCAAAATTAGCTGAATACAGAGCTATTCCTGTAGTCCCAGCTACTCAGGAGGCTGAGGTAGGCAGATCACTTGAGTTCAGAAGTTAGAGATTAGCCTGGGCAACATAGTGAGATCCCCTTCTCTTAAGAAAAAAAAATGACACTCAGAAGGCTAAGGCAGGAGGATCATTGTGAGTTCGAGACCAGCCTGGGCTACAAAGTGAGTTCAAGGCCAGCCTGAACTGCATAGTGAGACCCTGTATCAAAAAATAGAGCTGGGGATTTAGCTCAGTGTCTTAAGTGCCTGCCTGATAGGTGTGAGGTTATGAGTTCTATCCCTGGTACCAAAACAAACAAACAAACAAACAACACCCACAAAGAAGAAAAAATATTTTTTTTTCCAGAATTAAAGGATGAATTTTCAAATTGAAAATACCAGCTGGGTGCTGTGGCACATGCCTGTGATCCTAGCACTTGGGAAGTTGAGGGAGGAGGATCACTGTGAGTTCATGATCAGCTAGGTTTACAGGAGTTCAAAGCCAGCACGAACTACTTAGCAAGACCCTGTATCACTGGCCATGCGTTGTGATGCACAACTGTAATACCAGAATTTGAAACACTGATGCAGGAGGATCCTTAAGAGTTCAAGGCCAGCCTGGGCTACAAAGTGAGTTCAAGTTCTGCCTGAATTGCATAGGGAAAACCCTGTCTCGAAAAGACAAAACAAAACAAAACAAAGTCCTAGGACAAACAAACAAATCAAATTGAAAAGACCTACCAGTGGCCCAGCACAATTATAGAGGGAAAATTTACACCTAGCCAATCTTCATAAAATTTTAGAAAACTAGAGACAATAAAAGTGTTAAGAAAAATAAAGCAAGTCACACATAACGTTAGAAATCAGAATAACACTGGATTTCTCATCATAACCATTGGCAGCTAGAAAATCAGCCATGCCTTCAAAATTCTAAGGAAAAACTGACTTTTCATTCTAAGAGTTCAATCAAACTATAATCCAAGTGTGACAAGAAAATAAATACATATGTGAATATTCATGGTCTCAGAAAATGTATGTACTGCACAATTAAATTTCTCAGAAAATTCCCAGAGGATGATCTCTATAAAGAGGAAGGTAACATGGATCTACAAAATAGGGGGTTTAACATTAATTAGAGACCAAGCAAGGAGATGTGAGGAAGTTCAGAGCAATGGTTTTTTGTTTTAGGGTTTTTTTCCTCAGTGCCTCAGACATGCCGGGCAAGCGCTCTGCCACTGAGCTACACCCCCAGTCTGAGAGAGTAGTTTTAGGGTTATGCTGCTGACTTAGACCATGTGTCAGGTAAATAGAAATCTGACCCATGAAAAAAGATCATTTTTTCTCATAAAATCCTTTATTTTTGTTGTTTATTGATACATTTTAGGTATACATAATCACGTTGTTTACTTTTTTCTCGTTGCTGAGACAGCTGAGACACAATACCTGACACCCAAAGTTAAAGGAGGAAAGGTTTATTTAGTTCACAGTATGTGGTGGTCTCAGTCTATAACCAGCTGGCTCCAAGGCAGAGTGGCATGGCAGAGGGCAATAGTTCATGGCAGCAGAAGACAGTAAAAGCAACAGGAACTACAAGGGGAGGAGCTCGAGAGAAGATTCTTTCTACACTTTGGTGTAGCTTTCACACCCATAACCCCAGCATTGGACCATGTATCAATCACAAACCCATGACTGAATGAGGCTTTGGGGGGACATTTAGACACAAACCATAACAAAATGATCACATTCACTTTAGGGAATTTGTACCTGTACATGATATAACTTGATTCTTTTTCTTTCCCATTCTCCCATTCTCTCTTCAACCCCTCTTCCTCTCCTTATTTACAAAAGCTTTGTTTCCATTTTTTTCCTTCTTTTCTCATTTGTTTTCTTTTCCCTTTCTTCCTCTTCCCTCCCCCCAGTTCCTCTTCCCATTTGAACATAATAGGAAGATCATTTTTATTGCCCAGGAAGGCACAAAGCTCTACAGGAAAGGGTATGCAATAGTAGCACACTATATGGCTGAGCTGTGAACGATATTCCATGATTATGACAAGTTAAACACTGAATATTGACTTTTAAAAGTTGTAATACAATTAGCCAGTATATTGGGAGATGAAGAACAGTCTTTTTCAAAAAAAAAATTTTTTTGGGGGGGGTACTGGGGATCAAACTTGCAATCTTGTGCCTGCCACTGAGTTAAACTCCCAGCCCTATTTTTTGAGACAGGGTCTCACTATGCAGTTCAGGCTGGCCTTGAACTCACTGTGTAGCCCAGGCTGGTCTTGAACTTGCAACGATCCTCCTGCCTCAGCCTCCGAAGTGCTGAGATTACAGGCATGCGCCACCATGCCTGGCCAAAATTTCTTATTTTGAGACAAGTTCTTGCTAAATCACTAAATTACCCAGGTTGGGCTCAAACTTATGACTCTTGCCTCAGAATCCCAGTACTGGGATTAGAGACATGCCACCACACCAGGTGAGAAAATCCTGTTTCTATAGCAAGCAGTCAATAGATTATATCTAAAGTAGGAACATTAAAAAGTGACTGTCAATGTCATGACTAGAGATACAGAGATAAATACCAAGGGGAAAGAGCTAAGAAGGTGTGAGTGGTGGCTTCTGGGGACTGGGACACAGGGTAAGGAAAAGATGGAGTAGGGGACTGCTAAACCTTATTATAAACTTCACAGTTCTGTTTTATGCTTAAATTTTGCCTACTTACATTACTGTTCTCTCTTATTTTCCCCTATGTTAGAGATTGAAATGAGGGCCTTTGGATTGAGCTACATTCCTGGCCCTTTTTAAATTCTGAGATAGGTTTTCACTAATTTGCTAAATTGTGCAGGCTGAGCCTGAATGTGTGACCCTCCTGCCTCAGGCTCCGAGAATGCTGGCATTGCGGGGATATGCTAACATGCCTGGCTCTTTTATTTATTTATTTGGTACCGGGGATCAAACTCACAGCCTCGAGCCCACCAGGCAGGTTCTTAGGCCACTGAGCTAAATCCCTGGCCCCATTTTTTTTTTTTTTTTGTGGCACCGAGGATTGAACTCACAACCTCACGCCTGTCAGACAGGTGCTTAAGTCACTGAGCCAAACTCCTGGCCCTGGTTTTTTGAGGCAGGGTCGCACTGTGTAGCTCAGGCCAGCCTTGTGCTTGTGTTGTAGCCCAAGCCGCTGGCCCCATTTTTTGAGACAGGGTCTCACTATGCAGTTCAGGCTGGCCTTGTGCTTGCATTGTAGCCCAGGCTGGTCTTGAACTCACAACAATCCTCCTACCTCAGTCTCCCAAGTGCTGGGATTAAAGGCATGTGCCACCATGCCCAGTTTCATGCCTGGCTCTTGTATTACTTTTTATAGAGTTAATTCTTCACCAAGCATGATGGCATACTCCTAAAATCCCAGCTACATGGAAGATCACTTGTGTCTATGAGTTTGAGATCAGCCTGAGCAACATAGCAAGATTCTGTCTCCAAAAATAAAAAGCCAATTCTCCAAAATCGATCTGTAAATTAGATGCAATTCAAACCAAAGTGTATTAGAATTTTTTTAGAAATTTGATACTTTTTTTTTATTCAAATAAACAAATTAGTTTCTTTCTTTCTTTTTTTTTTTTTTTTCTTTTGGTACTAGGAATCAAACTCGGGACCTTGTGTTTGCCAGGCAGGTGCAGGTGCTGCTGAGCCATATCCCTGGCCCATCCAAATTAGTTTTCAAAACAAAGAACGACAACAAGAGGGAAGAACAATCAGATTCAATGATACACTATGAAGCCATATACTAAGTGTATGAACACTTCATAGACTATGAAGTCAAAAACTAGAATAATGATGAGACAGGAACAGAGCCAAAACCAGAGGAACAGAATAAAGAAGGCAGAAGCAGATTATGAATTCCAGCTCAGACTAGACAATTTACTAACTCAGTGAAAGACCCTGTCTCAAAATTTTAAATTTATTTTTTATTTTTTATTTTTCAGTACTGGGAATCAAACACAGGACCTTGTGTTTTCCAGGCAGGCACTTATGCTACTGAGCTATATCCCAGCCTCAAAATATTAAATTTTAAAAAGAACTGGGGAAGCCAGGCATGGTGGCACATGCCTATAATCCCAGCACTTAGAAGACTGAGGCAGGAGGATTGTTGCAAGCTCAAGACAACCCTGAACTGCATAGTGAGACCTTGTCTCAAAAAGACAAATAAAATAAAATAAAATAAAATAGGGTTGTAGTACAGTGAAAAAGCCTTGGGTTCAATCCCCAGTACTGAAGGACAAAAAAAAAAAAAAAAAAAAAAAAAAAAAAAAAAAAAAAAAAAGAAGATGCCAGTAAAAATCAATATGGAAAGGATGGATAGCTTAGGAGATGATGTCAGGAATACCGGTACTGCATCACTATTTGAAGGAAAACAAAGTGTAATTCCTGTGGCCTATTGTATGATTTGAATGTTTGTGTCTTCTCCAAAATCCATGTTTAAACTTATTTCCCAATGCAATGGTACTAAGAGGTGGAGCCTTTAGAAGATAATTGAGCCTTGAGGACTGTGAATGAAATTAAGACTTCTGTTTTTTTTTTCTTTAATTTTCATTTTATTAGCACATCTGCAGTATATATCACTATACTCATTGTGGGTTGTTGGTACATGAACAGAATGCATCTTAATTTTTTTTACCCCCCCCTCCTGAGTAAGATCCCCCTCCAGTAAAACCTTTATAAAAGAAACTTCTTGCTGGGCATGTTGCTCGTGGTTATAATCCCAGCTACTTAGAAAGCTGAGGCAGGAAAAGTCCCAGTTTGAGGACAATCAAGGCAACTTAGTACGACCCTGTCTCAAAATTAAAAAATAAAAATAAAAAGGTTGGAAAATGTAGCTTAGCACTCCTTCAGTTGATTCCCTAGTACTGATAAGAAAAAGCGGGGGAGGGGGGAGGTAGGGAAGAGTTGGGCTGGGACTATAGCTCAATCTTCTTTTTGGGTTTTTGAGATAGGATCTTACTATTATGTCCTTGAACTCACTATGTAGCCAAGGCTCCAAATTTTCTTAACACAATTTCAGCAAACAACTCAATGCAATTTCTTGAGGCTCTTACAATATAATTCTAAAGTTTTTCTGCAAGAATAAATCATAAGTGAAAAAACTGTGAAAACTTTGAAAAAGAGCATCTAGCAGTGACTTAGCCTAGTAGATAATAGAATGTATAAATAATGCAGTAATCACTAGAACATTATGTTACTGGCACAGGAATAGACAGGAGAATCAATAGAACTGAAAAGAAAGGGGCAGAAATAGACCTGAGAATTTATCAAAAGCTACTAGATGGTAAGAGTGACATTTTGATCAGTAGGGGAAAGGCAAAATTTGAAAACAAACGATACTCTAAAACTTGATGATTTTGGGGGGAAGTTAGAAAAACAGCAATGATTAAGACCTTTGAAAGAAGGCAGAGTTGGAGTGTGAATGCCAGTTTTGCACTGATTAGCTGTGTAATTGCAGGGGAGATACTTAACCTCCCTAAGTCTCATTTCTTCATATTACAAAGCAAGGTAATAAAAGTGACTACCTTTTATGATTGTGAGGGTTAAAAGGGATAATGAGTGTAAGAAATAAAAATGCAGTGCTTATCACACAGAATATGCCTCATAAAAGTTAGCTATTATTATTTCTATCCTATAACACATGCAAAGTAATGTAGAAAATTAAACCATAAATGTTCCAGGAGGAAAATAAATGAGTATTAAAATGATGTTGGGGAGCAGAAGGACTTTCTAATATGACTATGAGTAGAAAAAATAAAGGTAAAGATAATAGTTCTGACTTACCAAAAAATAAAACTAAAAACCTTTATCTCAAAATTCCTCCATGGATGAGGTCAAGCTGTTGATGGAAAACTGGGAAAATATTTGCAATATATGTAACAAATAATTAATAGTCTTATTCATTCACAAGGAAAATATAAGTACTGCAATAGAAAGATGCACTGTTACAGTTTATACTAGCTGTCCTACAGCCTCATGTGCTCCTAGGTGGGGCTTTCAGGAGGCGATTGAATCATGGTGGGGTGATACTTATCAGTGGTTGATAAGTTTATAGCTAAATGTGATTTGAGAGGTGAAGCCCCGTTGGGAGAGGTGGGTCACTGGTGAGCCTGAGTGTCCTGAAAGAGTATCTCTCCTCCTCCCTTGATCCCTCCCTCTTCTTCCTGCCACCATGCCACAAGCAATTCTCCTCTATGATGCTCCATTGCCACGCTGCCCTGACTTGGAACCAGACAACTCTGGACTGAATCCTCTATAACCTGTGAGTCAAAATAAACCTCTCCTTTCTCAAATTGTGGATTTCAGCTATTTTGTTCCAGTAATGAAGAAAGTAACTCTAAGATATCACCAAGAATGTTAGTAAAGAAATGAGCAAAAACTAGATTATGGATATACAAATGAAGGGGCAGATATCCAACTTCACTAATAAAGAATGTAAACTAAGATGAAATTCCTGGGCTGGAGATGTAGCTTAGTGGTACAATACTAGCCTACTATGCATATGGCTATGGGTGCGAGCTCCAGAACCACGGAAAATAAAATGAAATTCACTTTTTTTCATGTATCGAGTTAACAAAGTACATTTTTATATTTACTTTATTTAGTATATTTTAATACTGACCCACTCATCTTCTATTTTCAGATAACCCATTCCCAATGGCAGCCCTTGATCAGGAGGCCACCTGGCCAGTGCAGGAAATGTGAAGGATCCTGGCTGATTGGACAAGGGAAAGACATCTTTTTTTTTTTTTTTTTTTTTTTTTTTGGAGACAGGGTCACACTGTGTAGTTCAGGCTGGCCTTGAATTCACTATGTAGCCTGGACTGGCCTAGAACTCATGGTGATCTCCCTGCTTCAGCCTCCCAAGTACTGGGATTACCGGCTTTTACCACCATGCCTGGCAGAACATCTTAGCTGAAGGGAGCTAGACATGGACATGCCAGTTCTCTGTAGTTCTTGTGGTCAAAGAAGCCTAACGTGACTCTTCTCAGGAAATAACGCAGATGGACATGATCAGTCAAAGCTGTCTACCTGCACTGAACACCATGAAAAAGCAACCTAGGGATGTGTTTACTGCCACATGCTAGCCAGAGTCCTGAAAGAGGGAGACCCACTGGAAGACAGTCAAAAGGAAAGATGAGAAAGTTGAGCAGTTGACCGAGAATAGCCAATAAGCCATCACAAACATAACACCCATCTTCCAGACACGATGATTATCTCTTGGCCTTTGCAAGATGTCATGGTTCATTTTTGCTTTTCTCAGGTTTCTTTATCCTTACTCTAAACCTTCATTTACTTGAGCTATTTCCAGACAGTTTCTTTTTCTCACAACTGAAGACTTCTGATTGGAACTTGACATTGGTAAGATGGAAGCAAGTTGGTTGCTGTTAGAAGAAGAATATTGCAGGAGTATTAGCATCTACTTAAAAACCAGGGCTGGGGATTTAGCTCAGTGGCATAAGCACTGCCTGGCCAGCACAAGGTTGTGAGTTTGATCCCTGGTACCACACAAAAAGCGGATCCAAAGCCAAGCATGGTGGTACATGCCTATAATCCAGGACTCATGAGGCTGAGGCAGGAGGATCACCACGAGTTTGAGGCCAGCTTGGGCTATATAGTGAATTCAAGGCCAGCTGAACTACATAGTGAGACCCTGTCTCAACAAAACAAGATAAGACAAAATAAAACAAGCAGCTCCAGATGCCAGGCATGGCAGTGATTGCCTGTTATCCTAGCAATCTGGGATGCTGAGGCAGGAGGGTTGCAAATTTGAGCCCAGCTTGGGAAATTTAATGATTCAGCAAGACATTGTCTCAAGATAAAAAAATTTAAGCAGGTAGGGGGACCTGGAGATATAGTTTAGGGCAAAGGCCCTGGATTTAATCCCCAGTACCAGGAAAAAGAAAAAAAAAAAAAAAAAAAAAAAAAAAAACCAGACCCAGTAATCTATATCTTGTTATTATCCTCAGCATGGAAGGAAACTGTGGGGCTAGATGGAACATAATTTTTTCTGAGTGTTCACTGTGCATTAAGCCCTCTAAGTATGTCACATTGTTTTATCCTCACAGCAACCTGAAGTTTAAAAATTCCCAATATTATTTTTTAGGAGAAGACATGGAGGCACAGAGAAGTATGGTTGAGATGGAGTTGTTCACCAGAATACCACTTTGCTCCCTCACATTCCCAGCCCCTCCCAGTAGGGAGACAGCAGTACCGGTCACAGAACTCCAATGTGTGATTCTCTGGCATCTCTTCCTCTGCCTTACGTCCCAGCACAGTGGGGACCACACAGAACAGAGTCTCCATCAACCTGGTAGAGGAAGAGTCTTTCATCTTTTTTTATTTTGGTCTTTTTTGAGACAAGGTCTCACTATGCAAGTTTGGGCTGGCCTTGAACTCACTTTGTAGCCCAGGCTGGTGTCAAACTCACAACGATCCTCTTGCTTCAGCCTCCGGAGTGCTGCGATTACAGGCATACGCCACAATGCCTGGCACATTGGAAGAATCTTTCAGAACAGAGCCTTCTGTCTCCTCCACTGACCCTTACTGGATAGGGAATATGCGCTATAAGTATTATTATTATTGGTGCTAGGATTAAACCCAGGGCTATGAACGTGCTAAGCATACTGCCTGCCCCTGTTCTACACACCAGCCCCCCCACCATGAACACTTAACTTAGTCGGGAGATTTCAGAGTTTGGGGATTTCTTTGTTTTATTTCAACTGAAGTATGTGACCACACCAATCCAAACAGACCTAGATAATTTACCCAAGGGGACAAGTTGTACATGGCAGAGCCAGGATTCAAACTCAGGTCCACTTGTGCTTTTTAAAAGTAACCACTTTCCATTTCCATAACTTTTTCATCATTCTAATAGAAACCAAATTACCCATTAAACAGCTCCCCATTCTCTCCTCTCTCCTCCAACCCCTGGTGGTTTTTATTCTATTTTGTTTCTATGAATTTGATTGTTGTAAGTACCTCATATAAATGGAATCATATACTATCTGTCCTTTCATTGGGCATTTTCACTTAGCCTAATGTTTTCAAGATTCATCATGTTGTAGCATGTATAATTTCACCCCTTTTAATGGCTGACTAACATGCCATTGTGTGCGTATATCATATTTTGTTTATTCATCCATTTTTTCATGGATATTTGAATTGTTTCTATACTTTTGGATATTGGGACTAATCCTACCATCTGTTCCAAGTCTCTCCACTCACTTTTTTGGGTTCACATACCTAGGAGTGGAATTGCTAAATCATATGACATAATTCTATGTTTTTTTTTTTTTTTTAGCTCCAGGGATCGAGCTCACAACTTTGCACCTGACAGACAGGTGCTTAAACCATTGAGCCAAACTCCCGACCCTAGTTTTTTGAGCCAGGGTCGCACTATGTAGCTCAGGCCGGCCTTGCATTCATGTTGTAGCCCAAGCTGGCCTTGAACTCACAATGCTTCTCCTACCTCAGCCTCCCAAGTGCTGGGATTAAAGGCGTGTGCCACCACGCCCGGCTAGGTTTGGTTTTTTGAGAACTGCCCAATTGTGGGTTTTTTTTTTTTTTTTGATGTCAGGTATATTGAAAAGTGATTTACATATGATAAAATTAGCCTTTTAGGCACACAGTTCTATGAGTTTTGCCCAGGACATGTAG
>RJWM01038964.1:0-16429 GCA_004363535.1 Dasyprocta punctata | reverse complement strand
GAGTACAGGTAGCTAAAAGTCTTTAACTCTGCTTTGTCCATTAACTTGAGGGTTGTGCTTGAGTGTATAAACAATTCAAAATATCTTTTGGAAAATCTCATTGTAGTTAACGATTTGAAATTCTGTTGTTACACCATTTATCTTCCGCAGGAAGATCAATAAATGAATATGAAATTTATTTTTCTGAGATATGATTTTAAAAGGGAACTTTAGCGTGTAAATTTGATGATCACAATTTTAATTCTGGATCATCCAGCATATAGGCAATTCTGCTTCATGTTGGTGAACCCTAGTTCCTTATCTGTAAACTATGAATGATAGGAAAATGTAGATGAAATGGACAGATTCCCTATATCCATTTAAATTAATGAATTTGAAGAAGAAGATGTAAAAATTCTAAATAACTCAATATTAGCCAATGGAACTGAAGATGTAATTAAAAACATACCAACAAAGAAAAGCCCAGGACCTGATGGAGTCACTGCTGACTTCTACAAGAAGTTTAGAGAAGACCCAATACCATTACTTCTCAAACTGTTCAATGAAATTGAAAGGGAAGAAATACTCCCAAATTCATTCCTGGAATTTGAAAGGGAAAGCAATACTCCCAAATTCATGACCGTGATGCCAAAACCAGAGGAGGACTCAACCAAGAAGGAGAGCTAGAGGCCAATCTCCCAAATGAACATAGATACAAAAATCCCCAATAAGATACGGGCAAACA
This sequence comes from Dasyprocta punctata, assembly GCA_004363535.1. Taxonomy (NCBI): domain Eukaryota; kingdom Metazoa; phylum Chordata; class Mammalia; order Rodentia; family Dasyproctidae; genus Dasyprocta; species Dasyprocta punctata. Next base: position 15,705 of record RJWM01038964.1, on the reverse strand, counting down.
CAATGAAGCAAGTCATAAAGAAGATTATACACCATGACCAAGTAGAATTCATCGCAGGGATGCATGGATGGTTCAACATACAGAAATCAATAAATGTAATATATCATATTAACAGAGCCAAGGTCAAAAATCACATGATCATCTCAATAGAAGCCGAAGAAGCATTTGAAAAAGTCTAACACCCATTCAGGATAAAAATCCTACAGAAAATTGAAATCAGTCTCTATCTGAATCTGATAAAAGCCATCTATGACAAACCAATAGCCAACATCATACTAAATGGATGAAAACTGAAAGCTTTCACTCTAAAATCAGGAACAAGACAAGGATGTCCACTGCCATCACTCTTATTCAATATAGTTCTGGAAACATTAGCCAGAGCAAATAGAAAAGAGAAATAAATAAAAAGAATGTGCATAGGAAAGGAAGAAATCAAATTATCATTGCAGATGACATGATACTCTACATAGAAGACTCCAAAAATTCCAACAAAAGATTTCTAGATTTAATAACTAAATTTAGTAGCATAACTGGATACAAAGTAAACATTCAAAAATCAGTAGTCTTCCTGTACACACACACAAAAAAAAAAAAAAAAAAAAAAAAAAACAAATTGAGAGAGGAATTAGGGAAATAACACTTTTCATAATAACATCCAAAAAAATGAAATACCAAGAAATCAATCTAACAAAGAAAGTAAAAGACTTCTACAGTACTCTGAAAAAGGAGATTGAAGAGAATATCAGAAAATGGAAAGATATCCCTTGACCATGGGTAAGAAGAACCAATATAGTGAAAATCGCCATATTTCCAAAATTGCTATATAGCTTTAATGCAAGCCCAATCAAAATTCCAATAGCATATATCAGAGTTAGAGAAAACAATCTTAAAATTCTTTTGGAACCAGAAGAGCCCTAGAAAACCAAAGGCAATTCTTGGCAACCAAGGCAAGATAGGAGTATCACAAAGCCTGACCTGAAATTAGTCTACAAAGCTACTGTGCTTAAAAAAAAATAGCATGGTACTAGCAAGAGAAACAGGCCCAAGGACCAATGGAACAGATTAGAAGATGTAAAAGCTAGTCCAGAAGTACTTAGCCACTTTGTCTTTGACAAACATGCCAAACACTCTCACTAGAATAAAGATAACCTCTTTAATAAATGGTGCTGGAAAAACTGCCTTTTTAAATATTGATAAAACTACACCCCTCTCTTTCACCATGCACTAAACTAAAACAAAAATGGATCAAAGATCTAAATAATATAACTAAAATATCAAATTCAGTTGCAGAGAGAATGTGCAGAACACTTGAATACATAGGTGTAGGCAAATATTCTGAACATAACCCCAATCACATGGGAAATATTACAAAGAATCAACAACTGTGATTTCATTTAATTAAAAAGCTTTTTCACAGCAAAAGAAACCAACAGAGTGAAAATGCATCTCACAGAGTAAGAAACAATTTTAGCCTGTTGTTCCCCAGAAAAAGGACTAATATCTAGAACATACAAAGAATTGAAAAAAAAATCATAGCTCCCAAATTTAAAGATCCAATCCGAATAAAACGGTCATCTGAATTGAATAGTCACTTCTTAGATGAAGAAGTAGAAATGGTAAATACAATGAAAGCAATCCTCAGAGGGAAATTTATAGCACTAAACTCACATCAGAAAAATGGAAAGAACATACATAAACGACCTAATGCTGCACCTCAAACTTCTAGAAAAAGAAGAGCAAGTCAAGCCCAAAGCCCAAGAAGGGAGGAAATTATAAATATCAGAGCAGAAATTAATGCAGTTGAAACTAAGAAAACAATACAAAGTATTAATGAATTGAAGAGCTTGTTCTTTGAAAGAATAAATAAGATTGATAAATCCCTAGCCAACCTTATCAAAAAGAGGAAAGAAAAAACACAAATCTATGCAATACAAATGAAAATGGTGAAATCACTACAGACCCGTGGAAATACAGAGGATCATCAATACATACTTCAAAAACCTGTACTCCTATAGGTTCAATAGCACAGAAGAAATAGACAGATTCCTAGAAATGTATGAATTACCACAGCTGGACCAAGAAGATGTAAAACTTCTGAATACCCCAATTTTAGTTAATGAAATTGAAAATATAATTAGAACCTTAAAGACGAATAAAAGCCCAAGTCCTGATGGATTCACTGTTGAATTGTATAGGAAATTTAGGGAAACTTTAATGCCAACACTCCTCAAACTCTTCAGTGAAATTCAAAGTGAAGCAAGTCTCCCTAACTTATTCCTGGAAGCAAGTATTACCCTAATACTAAAACCAGAGAAAGACCCAACCAGAAAAGGAAACTATAGACCAATCTCCCTAATGAACATAAATGCAAAAATCCTCAATAAAACACTGGCAAATAGAATACAAGTCATCAGGAAGATCATGCACTACGACCAAGTGGGATTCACCCCAGGAATAGAGGGATCGTTCGACATATGCCAACAATAAACATAATACACCATTTCAGCAGAGCCAAGGACAAGAATCACATGATCATCTCAATAGAAGCAGAAAAAGCTTTTGACGAAATCCAATACTCATTCATAATAAAAACCTTTCAGAAAATTGGAATAGATGGTCTTTACCTCAACCTGATAAAAGCCATATATCATAAACTAATGGCCAACATCTTACTAAATCGATAAAAACTGAACACTTTCAACCTAAGATCAGGAACAAGACGCGCATGTTCATTATCACCACTCCTATTCAATATAGTTCTGGAAACATTAGCCAGAGCAATTAGACAAGAGAGAGAAATTTAAAACATAAGGATAGGAAAAGAAGAAGTTAAATTATCATTATTTGCAGATGATATGACACGCTACATAGAAGACCCTCCAACATCCATTGAAAGACTTCTAGATATAATAACCAAATTCAGTAATGTTGCTGGATACAAGGTCAACACTCAAAAATCAATAGCATTCTTGTACACAAAAAACAAACTCACTGAGAGAAAAATAAGGGAAACCACACTCTTCACTATAGCCTCCAAAAAGGAATGAAATACTTAGGAATCAGTCTAACAAAGGAAGTAAAAGATCTATACAGTGAAAATTATATTACTCTGAAAAAGGAAATCGAAGAGAATTTCAGAAAAAAGAAAGCTATCTCCTCTTCATGGATAGGATGAACAAACATTGTGAAAATGGACATTCTCCCAAATTAGTTATGCAGATTTAGCAATTCTAATCAAATACTATTTGCATACCTCACAGAGCTAGAGAAATCATCCCTAAAATTCATCTAGAACCAGAAGCGACCTAGAACAGCAAAGGTAATTCTGGGCAACAAAGGTAAAGCAGGAGGCATCAAAATCTCTGACTTAAAATTATATTACAAAGCTACCATGTTAAAATCAGCATGGTACTAGAATAAAACAGACCTGAAGAACGATGGAATAGTTTAGAAGTTACAGCAATGGCTACAAACAACCTCAGCCACCTTATCTTTGACAAAGGGGCTAAGCATGTACCCTGGAAGAAAGATAACCTCTCTAATAAGTGGTGCTGGATAAACTGGCTTTCCATATGCCAAATACTAAAACTAGATCCATGTCTATCACCATGCACTAAACTGACGTTAAAATGAATCAAAGATCTTAATATTAATACAGAGACACTAAATCTGCTAGAAGACAAAGTAGGTAAAAATCTTAACACCATCGAAGTAGGCAGAGAGCTCATGACCAAAAATCAAACTGCATGGAAATACTTCCCAGAATCAACAACTGGGATTTCATCTTATTTAAAAATTTCTGTATGTCAAAAGAAATATCCAACAGAGTGAAAAGAAAAGCCATAAATTAGGAAAATATGTTAGGCAACTGTCCCTCAGACAAAGGATTTCTATCTAAGACATATAAAGAATTTTTAAAAATGCAGGCCCCTAAAATTCAAGAACAAAATCCAAAAATGGGCTTCTGCAAGGAATACGCACTTCTCAGAGGAAGACATGCAAATGGCAAATAAGTGTATGAAAAAATGTTCAGCATCAATTGTCATTCGGGAAATGCAAATTAAAACAACACTGAGATTCCATCTCTCCCCAGAAAGATAAGAAATCAACCAATAACAAATGCTGGAGGGGCTGTGGGGAAAAAGGAACTCTTCTACACTGTTGGTGGAAGTGTAGGCTGGTGCAACCACTGTAGAAATCTGTGTGGAGATTTCTCAAGAAGCTAGGAGTAGAGATTCCATTTGACCCAGCTATGCTGCTTTTGGGCATTTTCCCAGAAGACTTGAAAACATCATACCACAGTTGTATATATGCACCCATGTTCATAGGAATCCAATTTTTAACAGCCAAATCTTAGAAACATCCCAAGTGCCCATCAATCAAGGAGTGGATAAAAAAGATGTGGCATTTTTATACCATGGAGTACTAGTCAGCTTCAAAGAAAGATTGTGTTGAGACTTTTATAAGAAAATGGAAACGACTTGAGACTATACTCATAAGTGAAATAAGTCAAACCCACATGGGTAAATACCATATTGTCACCCTAGTGTAAGAAAGTGAAAAAGTATATATGATCCAAAATCTACAATAAATACTGTGTAAGGGTAAAAAATCTGCTCAAAGAGCAAAAGTAATTGGGAAAGCGAAGAGGAGGGAAGAAGGAAGGGGAAAGGAAAAAGACATAAATCTCTATATATGTTGTATTGGGTGATATACTCTGTACCCCCAAGTCCTCATATACTTTTGAAGGGGCTGAGTCTGATGCTTGTAATTGATCTGTTTTCTAGTGCCAGGATTGGTGATGTGAGTGCTGCACCCACCCAGGGGTGGAGCTGAGATACAGGGTAAGGGAAGGCTGGTCTTCCTCTTGCTCACTTCCGCCTTCTCTCTCTCGCCAGTGTGCTTGCATCTTGCAGCCACCATGAATGGCAGCCCCACCACGCCATGCTTCCTTGGAGCCAACTGAGTATGGACTGAAACTCCCAACAAACCATAACAAATAAACCTTTCCTTCCCTAATTTTGGGCGCCAGGTATTCTGTCTTGGCGATGAGTGAAAAGTACCTAAGATATATGTATTTGTAAGATAACTAAAATGGCTATACTACTGAATGTACTAGTCTCCCTAACATAAGAAACTGAAAAAGTATATACGATCCAAAATCTACAATAAATACTGTGTAAAGGTAAGAAACTGCTCAAAGAGGAAAAGTGATTGGAATAAAGGAAAGAAAAGAAGGAAGGCAAAAGGAAAAAGACATAAATTGGTGTATATATATATGTATATATATATATATATATATATATATATATATATATGACAGCTGAAATGATTACACTGCTAAATGTATTAGTTATTGGAAAGGAACAGTTAATGCTCATGTGATTAGATCAATTTTGCATGTCCAACCCTTTTGAAGGTAACAATATATAATTTTACAACCATTGTCAAATTCCTATCATCTTGTTTTGTAAACCTATACTGTTATTGTATTGAATTTGTTGTTGTTGTTTGTTTGTCTCTTTTGTGTTTTTCCTTTCTGTGTCTCTTTTCTCTTAAATAAAAAAAGGAATTAAAAACTTCATACCACAGTGATATATGCTCACCCATGTTTATAGCAGCATAGTTTGTAATAGGTAAACATTGGAAGCAGCCCAAATGTGCATCAATGGATGAATAAATAAAGAAGATACGGTTGTTTCTACAAAGGAGTGCTACTTAGCTATAAAAATGATAAACTTGAGACATTTATAGGTAAATGGATGCACCTGGAGACCATACTCTTAAGTGAAAAAATTGGACATACACATGTAAATATTGCTTTGTTTCTCTGATGTGAGAAACTGAAATTGTAAATAAGGACCAAAATATATAATAGATATTGCAAAATAGGAAGAAAACATTTAAATGGGAAGGGGCACAAGGCAGGGAGGAAGACAAAAGGAAGGGAAAAGGAAACACAAGAAAAGAAACATAAAATGGATACAAAGCTTTTTAAAATAATGATAAGAACAAGGACAGAAGGGAGACAAGGGGAATGAGGAAAAAACAAGAATTGCTTATCATGTACAGGTACAAGTTCCATATGGTGAATGTGATCGTTATGTATATCTAAACTGCACCAACAAATTTAATGATAATGAAGAAGTAACCATATAATGAATATATTAATTAACTTGAATGTAGCAATAATGACATAGTGTGCACACATATCAAGGTATCACATATGAAAACATAAATATATACAATTTTTGTTAATCATATGTCAATAAAGCTGAAAAAATTTTAAAGACAACACTATAACTGTGGGTATAAAGTTCATAAAACTATGTACACTTTTCACTATTTTTCTGTGAAACTAAATCTGTTCTAAAAACTAAAAATCATTAAGCAAAATCAAATGAACTTCTTTAAGCATAAAACGTAATTTGAGATAACATTTCCCTCAAAATTAGGCTGCCTTCACAATTCATTTCTTGTGTTCTGTAGGAATTTATTTATGTGAATTTATTTTATAAATCATGTTGTATTTTGTTGGCATCTGTTTATACCTTGATTCTGGGAACTTTCCTGAAACCCCTGAAAAAATGTAATATAATACAGATTTAACAATAAATGTAGAAAAAGTCGTTTCATAAATATTCAGCAAAACAAATAATTATACATTCTCTAAATGTTAAAAAATAGTGTTTGAAAGAAGCATTTATTTATTTAATGAAAAATGGCTGATGAAAAGGCAAAAAGGAAATCTTGGAAACCCTTAAGACGTTACACTTATTACCTGTTCCTGAGGAGCCATTCAAACTGGTTCTTCCTCAAGAGATTCAGTGGAAAGCTGTAAAAATAAAACGTGGGAAATGGTCACTTGAATTTTAACAGGACTAGGAAGAAAGCTATTTCTGAGAACCTTTGGAAGATCTTAGGATCTTCTTAAAAACCGGCTTTTGGTACTGGTCTGGGTGCAGATAAACAGAGTCACTAATTACCTTTGATCCACCATGGCTTGAATGTACACCTATACTGAAACTCTTGTTTTTAAATATATCCGTAATGTGGGTAACCTCGCAAAGTTTACAGCTCTCAGGAGTTTAACCATTTATCCAACATCATTCTTTGTAATATTTGTCCTCCACATGAAGTGTGTAATGTGAACTGCTCTGTCTCATATTTGGGCTCTACATCCCCAACCTAATAATAAAGTTACATTCACCAAGCTTTCTCACATATAGGCACTATCTCCTGGATTATTGTATTCTGACAAGAGTTTTGTCAACTCAGCTGGTGAACCACAACACCCAAGGTACTTAGAGAGCACCTAATCCCCAGTAGATAGGGCCTACAACCCCTTTCAGCTGGAAGTAGCTATATGAAGTTAGAGACATCCACTCCACCAGCACCCCGTAAATAGTTATGGGAAGATGTGGGTCTCAGAAGGAAATGAGGCAGAAAATAAGTCATAGAAAAGCTGGCTGGGGAAGTGGGTGTGACCTGCCAATTACAAAATGCCGAGATAATGTGCAGAACAGTTACTAATGCTCTGCATGTGGAAGCCATCAGAAATTGTTATCTTCAATTTTTCCCACGAGAACTCAAGCAGCTTTGCAATAGGATGACTGAGCCAGGCATGGTGGTTTAATGCCTGTAATTCCAGCACTAGGAAGGCTGAGGCAGGAGGATCATTGCAAGTTTGAGACCAGCCTAGACTAAAAAGTGTGCTCAAGGCCATTCTGAACTGCATAGCAAAACCTCTCTCAAAAAGACCAAAAAAAAAAAAAATGACGACTGACATCTGATTTCAGCCTAAGAAATGAGAAATACAAAAGGATGGTCACACTGTGATCTGTGTTACTATGTTCCCTATTTCACAGTAGTCTGTCTCATGTTTTAGAGTGTATTATTTTTATACTTTTATTTGGACTATTTTTACTCTGCAAAACATGTTTGTTTTCCTAATTTTAATATCTGTACAACTTTGCTACATTTTGCACTTTTTTTTTGACTAATTCTTTGTTCAAGATAAGAAAGAACCTAGGAACCATCTCTGGAAAGAGATTGCAGGATGCCAGAAACCATAACACTACCCAACCAGATTTGTTGGATGAATAGCTAGGAACTATACACTGATGGCAGTGTTACTTCTAAAATCCATACACTCAAGTTTGTTTGGTTGTCACTGATCAAATCAAAGGAAGTCATTTATTTTGGTAAAAAGGAAGAAGGGCTTAGTTAAAACGACCGATAAGGAGATGAAAGGGCCTCATCACCTAAATCACCATCTCAAAATTTATAGGTGTGTTAAAGTCTTTTATAGCAAGGAACTGTGTGCATGTGTGTTACATGAGATAATAGATAGGTCCAGGCTCTTTTCAACTGTTTCTGGACGCTCTTTGTCCTTTCCCTTTAGAAATGAAACTGGATCTTGACATCCAGGTGCCAACGTTTGCATATTCTGTTCATTCTTTTGGTCGAGATGAAGTGGCTATGATAATTAATGCCTTAGACCTGAAGAAGTTTTAATAAACCACTAGTCCCTAAAGGAAAGGAAATCTAACGTTTAAAGTTCTATTTTTTGGTGCTAGTTGCAATCCCTCATGCTTTAGTCCAGTCCTCAGTCCTGACAGCCTTGAAGTGCCACATCATGTAGTTGACTATCTAATGTCAAACTGGTGTGTAAACTAATCATTGGTGTCTGGAGCGAAAAGAAACTGGGTACTTGAGCCTGCCAAAGCTTTTGTGGTCAACGGCCAAACAGTCAAACTCAGGAGTTATCTAACAGTTAGACATGTGAGAAGACCTTTTTGCTTTTAGGTAATCACATATAAGAACCCTGTTTTATAACATCTGTGTTCTACTCATTTTTTTGTGGAGTTTTCACATAGGTGATTTTTCGATGCTAACAACTTTCTCCCCTTGTCTCCAAATACATTTTCTTCTTTTCTGAAGAAAATCATCTGCTTCCTTGTCACTTGGTGCTGACATGGCATTCAGCAATTGGAGAGGATGTGGCAGATGACTGGAGTTAATGCGATAAAACTCGTCTTGCCAGATAAGAGCAATATCAGAGACTTAAAAAGAGTGCTTCTTGCCTGTCAAGTGCAAGGTCATGAATTTGATTCCCAGTACAAAAAAAATAGAGTGGTTCTTTGGATACGTTTTTCTAAATTCTATTGTCAAGTCTCATCCTATCTATTCTGTAGCCAGCATCCTAAAACATTAGAACTTTGATAAATATTTACAAAGCATAGAAATAGATATATAAAACGCTAATTAGAGTAAAGAAAATCTAGTCAGTGCAGTAGATTCGAAATAAGAAATATAGTGAACAATTAATTAAATATAGTAGCCAAGTAAATATAGTCAAGACCGTCAGGACTGAGGACAAATTTTTTTGTGAAACAAGGTGCATTAAGCATATATGAGGAGTTCCCTTTTCTTGCACACCAAAGTGAATTATCATTTAAGAGAAAGTAAATGACTTATTAATGCAATACTAAGAATTACAGTTTAATAACAATTTTAGAATTAGTAAATTTGCTTAATAAACACACCAAAACTATAAAAATTTTGAATACGGTGTGCAAGAATTAATGTCTAATGTAACATACAGAGGTATAGGAATAGCTAGCAGAGACCGCCAGGCTTGTGTAAAGGAAACATGGAATGGAATTTATTGTGCCTGGGTACAGACAGCATGATAAAGATCATCTGTCACAAACAAAGGGAAGTGTGTTCCTTTTTATAGGGATGGAGAGAAGGCAAGGGACATTATGCAGTATGATCCCAATAAACATCAGTCATCAAAATTTTCTGGTAGTCTTGCATCTCAGTAGGCAGAGTCCTTGAAGTGCCCAATGTAAATTTTTGGGTTTTTCTAGGTGTCCCCAGGACCTGCAAAATTCCTTGTCCTATCTTATCTCCTTTCCTGTGATTGTGGATGACATCTTCAAGTACTGAGCTGAGTTCCCTGCAGACAGTAGTGCTTCTGCTGGCAAGCAGGCTGGGAGCTGGGAGGTTCAGGTCTGATGTGAACCTTAACATCTACTTTACTAACTCTGAACGTACTTTATAAATAAAGCCAAATTGACTCTGTCTCATGACTCTTGACAGAAAATGATCATAAGCAACACAAAAGGTAGCAAATAACCAAAACAATTTGGTTACTTTTATATCATTTTAAGACAATAATCATGTTTAACTGTATTATGCCAGGACCATTATATTATTAAAAATAGGGTATATTACATAATGGTCATTTATGTCACCAGAGTTGTAAAACAAACTACATCTTTTCTTTACCAAGAAAAGTGTTTATAGGAACCTGATGGTATAAAGTGGAAAGATGAATAATTCTTAGCTATAAAAGTGTCACAGGCAGCTGTTGGAATATTCCTTGAGTTCCAGTCATGGTTTCAGTTAGTCACCTGTAGAGAATCCATTTTTCCAAGTGCCCAATTCTTCATCAGTAAGAAACCAGGAAACCCACATCTCTCAGAAGCCAGGACAGTTTCTGGCTTGTTACACCAAAACTATTGCTGGCCTTTAGTTCCATACACTCAAATTTGTTTACTTGCCACTGACCAAATCAAAGAAAGCTATTTAACTTGGCAAAATAAAAGGAAAAATAAAGGTAGTTCGTGATCTCAACATGCATGGGCCTAATCACTCAAATTACCTTGTGCCATTTGTAAGTGTGCTAGGGTCTTTGAAATCAAGAAACACTATAAGGGAATGGAATACGATGAAATAATAGATAGTTCCAGGGTTATTTGAACCCTCATTGAACCCTATTATTAGAGACAATTAAATTAGGTAGAAATGTTATAGGCAGTCAGATAGGGCTAAGCCTATCTGTACAGATATATTGCAACTGTGGGGGAGACACAGTTGTTAAAGGCCAGACTGCAACACAAAAGATAGAATGACTGCACCTATATACTTCCCATAGGGATGAACAGCAGCAATTCGTATTCTAAATAGGCATTGATCTCCTAGGGTAGGGGACCTAAAGCTCTTTGTCAGGAGAAGCCCTTGCTTGTTTCATGTACTCTTGCTATGTGACTTGCTTCCCTATTTCATCCCCATTTAATATTTATTCTCTAAGCTATTATACTCATAACCTTATTGGTTCATCATGCTTTTGTCCCACTTCATACCTACCTTTTGGTTTTTCATTGGATCGATGTTACCTAAGTGACTATACCTGCAGTCTTATTATCTGATTATACTTTTGTTCCACCTCACACCCCGCCTGTGATTTTCCACTGGATCAGTGTTATCTAAGTGACAATATTTGCAATCTTACTAGTTGATAATAGTTTTTCCCACTTTAGACCTGCCTCCCACCATGGTTTTACTATATAAAAATCCCTTTAGAAGCGGAGTTCTTGGAAACCCACCCAGGATCCCTTCCGTCTCTCTTGCACAGAACCTTTCTTTTCCCCAATAAGTATAGCTTTCTTTCCCTCAATAAATAAGCCCTACTGTTAATCTCTGTGGTTCCTGGAATTCATTCTTCAATTTTGGAGAATACAAACTTTCCGTATTGGATATCTAGCAGGCTAATAGCTTGAGAATTATAATATTTTACTTATATTTTTTGGATTATTTGGAAGTCCTATACCTTTCATATATCACTGCCCTCTATACCCCTTGCCTGCAGAAAAGCGACACAGGCCAAGGTGACTAAAGCCCTTGCATTCCCAATTGGCACTTCTGCAAATAAGGCTGATTTAATTTCAATTACTACAGGTTTATGGGTATCCTAAGGAAAACAAGTGATAGTCTATACTGATTTCAAATGTACCTTTATGATAGAGATTGTGCATGAAGCCATTTAGAAAAAAAGAAAGATATTAACTTCAGGAAATAAGGGGATAAACGTTCAATGTGAATATTGGCCCTGCTTGAGCCAGTTGCCTTACCAGGGGAAGTGCTTATTATGCACCACCCAGGACACCAAAAAATTGACTCTCATATATCTAAAGAGAATTAAAAACTCATAAAATCACTAATCAAGCTGCTGAAGAGAAGATTATCTAGTGTTTGAATCTGAATGTGAATTTGTCTCAGTTCAAACCTCATTACACAGAAAGGGATGTGGAAGGAGTGGGGCTTTCTAATGTGAACTTTGACTTGCTATGGAAATTTAATGCCTGCAGGATGATCATACTTCCTGAAGTCCAAAAGTATTTCATTTTAAAATTGTTAGATGGAGGGACATGTCATCGTAAGAATTCACTGTGACACAAACTGAAAGCACCACACCTTCAAAAGACTATTAAAAGGACTACATAAAGTTGCCATTTGCATGCTAACAATAATCCCAAAACTGAATAAAAACCACCTCAGAAGAGGGATGCAGATAAAAGGTTATGTAACTTAGTAAACAGGATACAGACTCCACTTGATACAGTTAGAAAGAAAGGAGTTGAGGCTAGGGCTAGACCCACACTCCACAGGCTCTGAATTCCTTGCAGCCTGACCCAAGGTCTTGGTGATGCCACACTCTGGGGGTGTGCTCTGCCTAGCCACTTGGGTCCTGGAGTTTCTGAACTCCACCCAGCCAGGTGTAAGGCCACAGCACCACACTCTGGGAGGGCACCACACTCTGGGAATGCATCCTCACTAGCTGCGCAGAAGATCCGAGCTCTGCCCAGCCCAGAGTCCCAGTGCAGTCCATTAGGAGAATATTCGGCCAGCCTCACAGGACACAGAAGTAACAAGTCCAGCCCAGCCCAGAGCCCCAGAGCTGCTCATTAGGAAGTGGCCAGCATAGCCAAAGGGTCTAGGAGAATTTGAGCTTTCCCCATCAGAGCACAAGGCCCCAGCTCCATAGTTCAGGGCTGCAGCCACGCAGCACATCCTGGAGGTTCCAAATTTAGTCCAGGCAGGAGCAAGACCCTGACACCATATGCTGGGGGCATGCTCTGTCTACCCCATGCTCCAGAGGCTCTGAACTCCTCACAGCCTGACACAAGGTCCTGGTGGTATCATGCTCTGGAGGTGCACTCCACCTAGCAGCCTGGGTACCAGAGGTTTTGAACTCCACCCAGCCAGGCGTGATTCCCTGGTACCACACTCCAGGAGGGCACCACACTCCGGGAGTGTGTCTCTACTAGCCACCTAAGTTGTGGAAGTTCTGAACTCCACCCAGCCAGGATCTAGGCCCAGGTTACACGCTCTGGGGGTGTGCCCCTGCTAACTGCAGGGAGGATACCAGCTCTGCCCAGCTCAGCATCCCAGAGCAACCCAACAAAGTCCATCAGGGGAACACATGACCAGCATCACAGGCCACAGAGCACAAGGCTCTGGCACCATAGTTTGGGGGTGCATCCCAGCCAGCCATGGGGATATTGGAAGACTGAAGCACAACCCAGTTCAGCATTCAAATGCAAACCATCGGGAGGCTGCATGGACAGCCGCATAGGGCCCAGAGGAAAATGACAAAATGAAAGAGCAAGGTGCAGTCTCAATCCTACAGCCCACTGAGAACAAATCCAAGAGGCAATGAAATGGAAGACACTGGAAATCGTATAACAGAACTTTCTGAAATGATAGCCACAGAAATAAAGAAACAACTCTGGGATGCTATAGAGGAAATCAGATCAGAAAAAATCTTTCAGGTAAAAAATGAAATTACAAACATTATGAAACAAATGCTGTGTGTATCTAAGAAGATGAAGATTAAAAAAGAACATAAGAAAATGATAGAAACTTTAAATGAACACTACGAGACAGAACCAGAATGCATGAAACAGATTCAAAGGGATATTCAGGAAAATAAAAATTCCATTGAGAGTTGGAAAAACCACTTAAATGAAGCTGAAGATAGACTCTCAGACTGTGAAGAGAGCATGGAAGCTTATAATCATGAAAGAAAAGATCTCTTAAAAATGAGGAGGAACCAGGAAACAATGCTTCAAAAGTTGCAAAAAGAAGCAAAGAGAAAAAATATAAGATTGATAGGTGTCAACAAAAAAGCAGGGGTCAACACAAATGGTCTGCAAAAACTATTTGCAGAAATAATAGCAGAAAATTTCCCAAACATGGGAAAAAATCTGATACGCACATCCGTGAGGCACAGAGAACCCCAATTAACCATAACCAAAATAAATCTTCACCCGGGCATATAATAATTAGGATATCAGAAATTCAGTGCAAGAACAGAATAGTAAAAGTGGTCAGAGAAAAGTAACAGATCACCTATGAAGGAAAGCCTATCATAATCATGGCAGACTTCTCAACACAAACCTTCAAGTCAAGAAAAGCTTGGAGTGAAATATTTCAAATCCTGAAAGAAAACAACTTTCAGCCCACATTGATATATCCTGCAAAACTACCTCTAAAAATTGATGGAGAAATAAGACACTTCCACGAGGAAGAACAACAGAAGAAATTCATGGCAGCGAAACCAACACTACAGAGACTATTGAAAGATACTCCAGAAAGAGATAAAAATAACTATGATTCCAAGAAAAACAGCAGAAGGAAACCATCAAGCAAGGCAAACATTTACACAGAAAAAGTAGAAAACCAACAGAAAGAAAAGAGGACAAGGAAAAGTCAGTACATAGCACTTATATCCATCAATGTAAATGGTCTCAACTCACCAATAAAAAGAAACAGATTGTCAGAGTGGGTTAAGAAACAAAATCCAACAATATACTGTGTACAAGAAACACATTTAATTCAAAAGGAAATTCACAAAATCAAAGGATGGAAAACAATACTCCATGCAACAGGAACCTAGTCAAAAGCAGGGGTAGACATTTGTTTGCAAACAATGTGAACTTCAAACCAAGAATGATCAAAGGAGATAAAGAAGGTCACTACATACTTGTTAGGGGACAACTTGAAGGGGAAGAGGTTACAGTCATAAATATATATATACCAAATATCAGAGCTCCCAACTATGTAAGGCGAATCTTACTAGACATGGAAAACCAAATGAACTATAATACAGTTATAACAGGGGACGTTAACACCCCATTGTCACGAAGAGACAGACCAACCAAACAATCAGGAATGAAATAACAGACCTGAATCAAACATGTGAAAAAATGGACCTAGCAGATGTGTACTGAGTGTTGCACCCAACACCATTAGAATGCATATTATTTTCAGCTACACGTGGGTCATTCTCTGAAATAGATCATATACTAGAACACAGAACATGCTTAAGTAAATGCAAAGGAATTAAAATAATTCCATGAACATTATCTGAGCATAGCGCAATAAAATTGGAAATTAATGCCAAAAAAATTCCACAAGAACCCCATAAACAAATGGAAATTAAATAACACTCTCTTAAACAACCAATGGGGTGCAGAAGAAATTAAAAAAGAAAGTAAACTATATCTACAATTGAACGAAAATGGAAATACAAATTGCCAGAAACTGTAGGAAACATTGAAAGCAGTCCTCAGAGGGAAATTTATAGCACTAAAGTCCCACATCAGAAAAATGGAAAGAACACACATAAACAACCTAATAATGCACCTCAAACTTCTAGAGAAAGAAGAGCAACTCAAACCCAAAGCTCAAGGAAGGGAGGAAATTATAAAGATCAGAGCAGAAATTAATGCAATTGAAACTAAGAAAACAGTATAAAGAATTAATGAGTCCAAGAGTTGCTTCTTTGAAAGAATAAATAAAATTGATAAACCCCTAGCCAACCTTATCAAAAAGAGGAAAGAAAAAAACTCA
>RJWM01038963.1:0-16526 GCA_004363535.1 Dasyprocta punctata | reverse complement strand
GGCCCACGTATAGCCCTGGGGTTGGCAGGTGCAGCTTAGGGCGGGAACGCGTCATCCCTAGGCGGGGTCTCTCTAATGCGGAAGCAGGATGTCGGCGCCATCTTGCCGCTCACGAAGGGCGGGGTACTCTAGCTCAGGCCTGGCCTCCTACAACAGGCCCCAATCCGGAAGCGAATGCCCGGGCCGCTCTCTACACTACTCCTTATCCCAATCCATTCAAATCATTGGAACTTATTGTGAATAGCTCTTATTTCTTTAGTCTGAAGACTCTCTTTGCTCAGTATGCCAACACAAAAACTGGAGACATTTTATGAAAAATATGTGACTTGCAGTAGTGGGATTATATTTATTTACATCTCAATTTTACTCATGTGTTAATATGTATGCTGACTTTTTCACTTTGTGGTATATTGAATGCTTGACACATTGTTCTTATGCAAAATATACTATTGTGGGGTTACTTTATTGAACTAACTGGTTATTTTTTGACTCCACAAAAACCACAGAGCAACCTGGTGTCACGTAACAGCTGTACTGTAGCAGATTTACTCAAAGCCCAAACTTGCACTGTATTCTTACTACAATATTCCAAAGTTTTCATAAGGCTTTTCTTGGAAAGAAAAATATTCAGTAATATCCTAGCTTCCTGGTGGTGTGTGTGTGTGTGTGTGTGTGTGTGTGTGTGTGTGTGTGGCAAGGGTGGGGAGGATCGGAACCTCCTGGCTACACTAAAATGTTATCTAAAAGCTGCTTGCCAATCAAACTTTACCAGGTTCTGGGTTGCTTGTCTCTCCTTCTGGAGTTGAATTCTGAGTTGTTCTCATCTCTAACAAAGAATTGAATACAATGTGCAAAAAGCAGTGGCAAAGTTTATTAGAAAAAGTAAAAGTAAGGAGTGAGGGAGAAACTTTCTGCAGAGTGAGTTTGGGGCAAGTAAAAGAGGAAAAAGCAAGATAAAAGAATGCTCTAGAAAAAGTAGGGGCAGGCTATTGGGAGAAAGCACTTTGAGTGCAATGTCTAGTATCTTTAACCCTCCATAATGCTCAGAAACTAAAGCATACATGGTTGACAATAAATTATGTTGAAGTTGTAAATAGGGGAAAATGAATATTTCAAACCACTGAAAAATTATTACTAGTTTTTACTATGACTAGATCTCTTGAGACCCTGTAAACTATTTCCCCGTAAGACCGCAGTGTAAAGTTGGCTTCTGCTTCACTGCTCCTCTTGCACAGCCTCCTTTTCTTTCACCACTTCCTCTTCCACCTCCTACAGAAACATGCTGATCTTAATCTCACTTTCAAACAGAGAACACAAGTGTGAATGAACGAAATGGTCCTTTCTGTGTGGAAATTATTAATATGTTGAATGAACTGAGATCTCCTAATCTTTTCAAAATGATCATTTGTATGTTACAGGAACTTTTTGAACTTGGTGAGCTTACTCAAATTACAAAATCTCTTATTTTAGCTAGTTTGGCTAGATATCTGCCCTCTGTTTTTATCCACATCTGAGATCACTTACCCCTTCCCCAAAGAGTAAATATACAAAGGTTTTATCAGCCACATAGAGCCTTAGGGGGAAATGATAGCAAGGATGTTCATACACAACTTCAGTCTTTTTCAGCTCATTATTAAGACATTGAGAGATGTTCTGGTGTTAATAGGCCTTTAAAGAAAGATTTTTATGGAAATGCTAGTAGTTGGGATTTCAGCTTCTGGTAGTTCTTATAATATTGTTTCAATAAAATACCCTAATGAAATAAAATCATTTATCATTTATTTCTAAAACCATTCATATTTCTACAACCATGTATTAAGTTTTTACAATATTTATTGCAGAGCTTTACTAAGCAAATGAGGGCTGGAGGTGGAGAGCATGGTATAACTTTTGCTCATTAGGAATTAAGAATTTTAGAGAACATCAAAATGAGAGCAAGAACCACAAATAAAAAAGAAGTGGTGTTAAACAGGGTATTCAGGGGAAAATAAATGGAATATCTGGAGGAAACTAAAAGATTTTATGAAAGAAGTATTGCTTCAACAGAGTTTAAAATAACAAAATAAAAATGGTCAGAGACCTTAACCAGTTAATTTAACTTGAAAATTAAGTGTGAGAGTTTGGTCACAGTATGAAATGAAGTTGAAGAGGAGATCTAAGGTCAGCCTTAGTACATCTGGCTGAGCAGCATGGAGTCCTCGCATGCGGTGGGGAGTCACTGAAGTCACTATATACATTAAGAGAAGACCTGAACGTGCTTTGAATTTTAAAAGATGGCTTCAGCAAGTGCTTTGTTTGTTTTGTTGTTGTTGTTGTTATTGTTGTTATGTTTTGGTACCACGAATTGAACTCAAGACCTCACTCTTGCCATGCAGGCACTGTGCTGCTGAGCTGATTCCCTGGCCCTTTGGCAAGTTTTATGGAGGATAGATTTCATTTGAATGAAACAGAATATATAGAGAGAGCCAGTGAGAGATGATGAGACCTTAAATCTGAAAATAGTAGTAAGAAATGGACAACAGGAGATTGATGAAAGACATATGAAGGTGAACACTAACTCACTGTGTGTATGAAGGGAAAGGAAGTTTGAGGAAGCATCTCAGCTTCCTGGCTTAGTTGGGCCTTTTTCTAGTATACTGGGGATACTAAAAGAGATAAGGAGACTTGGAAGAGATGACGGGGGAAATAAACAACAGTAACAAGTTCAGATTTTTTGAGTGTGAAATGTGTAGGGGCTGAGTGAGAGCTGTCCATTGAGCAGGTTTCAGGGCTTCTGTGAATTGTTAACTGAGGCTGCGCACCATCCTAGGGAGACATTTTCATTCACTACAGTGAGTATTGTCCTTTTATTTGTGCCGATCACAATTTGTGCCCTGTGTGATATCTATATAATTTGCTTAAAATTGAAAAAAGAGATGTGGACTAAGAAAATAATTTTTCATTTAACAACTTTTTGGATGCTTGTGTTATGCCATGTACTTTTCTAGGCACCAAGAACACGATGACGAGCAAAGTCCTTACTCTCACTGGATTTATGCTCTAATAGAGGAAACAGTGAGCAAAGGAATATATGACTTAATGTCATACGGTGATAGGAACAATCACTAATAAATCGTGGTCAGAGAGGAGCTATTCCAAGTGACTTAAAAACAAGAGATTCTTGAAGAAGTGGCTGAATCTAGATTTGGGCAGGAATAGTATAAGTCAAACTTACAATGCTAACCCTAGAAAGCAAGTGAGGAAGAAAGAAAGAAGGAGAGAGGGAGACAAAGAGAGAGAGACAGAGACAGAGACAAGGAAGGGAGAGAAAGGAAGATTTTTTAAATCACAGAAAGTGTTGTTGAAAATACTTGAAAGTCAGCTTTAAGAATCTTTTTTTTTCAACCCAGACACACATAAGAGTCATTACTATTATGGGAATAAAATGGTTTACTGTGGTAAGTTTTATTTACATGCACATGAAAAAGCTGGGAAGAAGCCAAAGAATCACATCACTAATGTCCTTAGCTTGAGTTTAGAGTGGCTTAAGAAGTAAGAATTTACAAAGAATTCGAGATACTATCAATCTACCTAAAATGAGTAAAGTAGGAGCTTGTGAAGAAATCTGTGAAACCACTGAACATTTGCTTTCACTTTCAAATTTCAAATATTAAATATATCTCATACAGAAAGTGATTCTGAGAAATGCAGTTTACAGTCTTAGAGTTTGTGGCATAGGAACCTACTTTCCGAATATGGGCAACTTGAATATCAATTAAGAATAGTAACTGCAATTGACTACAGTGCATTATGTAATTAAATTTGAACTGGTACAACCACTGTGGAAGTCAGTGTGGAGATTCCTCAAAAAGTTAGGATTAGAGGTCCCATTTGACCCAGTTATTCCCCTTCTGGGTATCTTCCCAAAAGAATGAAAAACATCATATCATAGTGATATATGTACACCTATGTTTATAATGCGCAGTTCATAATAGCCAGATCTTGGAATTAACCTAAATGCCCATTGACTGAGGAATGGACAAAAAAGATGTGATATTTCTATATAATGGAATACTATTCAGCTTTAAAGAATGATAAACTAGACACTTTCATACATAAGTCACACATATGTAACCATCGTATTGTTTACACTTGTGTGACAAACTGAAAGATAAACTATGTATATGTTTATGTATATGTATATATAAAATTAGTTAAGATAGTTAAAAAAAGAATTTTGAGTGAAAAGTAGTTTTCACAGGGTCATTTTCAGATTTCATTTTTACTGTGAATTGTTCTTTTAAAAATAATATAGCATTCTTAACATTTGTATTTCTTGCCAATATTATTCTAATGTTCTATACGTTCTTTTTTGTTATATAATAAAAAATAAATTTGAGCATTAATAATAATCCTGAAGTAGATTGATTGCAAAAATAGCCTCAATAAGTCAAGTGTGGTATTGCACTCCTGCAATTCCAGCTCTCTGGGAGGCTGAGGCAGGAGAACTAAAGCTTGAGCTTTAGTTACTTAGCAAGATCTTATGCCAAAATAAATAATAAAAAGGCTTGGGAATCTAGTTCAGTGGAGAGGCAGTGGGTTCAAGCGCCAATACTGAAAAAAAATTGCCTAACGGTTCACCTCCATGTATTTGTGTTCCTCACAATGTGGCGGTAGCCACTCCTGATAAGAGGTGGATTACTTTTCTCCTCTCGTGAGTCTGGTGGGCTGTGTAACTTGCTTTCACCAACTGAATACTGCAGAAGGGATAACACATCAGTTCTGATCATGGCAGTTTTTCAAGGAGTCTTGATGTTAGGTAACATCGGATCTTCAATATGCCCTTCTCTGTCCAAGTAGCTTTGAGTATTCTAGGTCTTTCCTACATGGATGTAAATTTTACGAAGAAGGACTTGCAATGTTAACAAAGGTTACATAGAATTTATAGATAAATTTGGAGAGAATTAACATCTTGACTATATTGAATTTTTCAATTTGCCCATATGGTACAATTCTCCATTTATTTCCATCTTGTTTACTTTTTTTCAAGAATTTTTTGCGGTTATATACTGTATCTTTTGCGAAACTTATGCTATTTCATCTTTATGCTATTTTCAGCGCCGTATTTAAAAATTTTAGCACCCCCTCCACTTTCTTTCTTTTTTGGTACTGGGAACTGAACCCAAAGTCTATTCAGTAAGTTGTATTTCATAACTTTTAAATTGAAAAACAATGTTTGAGGCAACGTTTTTGTTTAGTTTGAGGCAACAAAGTCACTAAGTTGCCCAGGCTGGGGTCTGTCTAATATATGATTCTCTTGCTTCAACCTCCCAGAGTGCTGGGATTATCAGCATGTGCCATCATACCTCAGTCCTAAATTTCAGTTTCTATTTCTTCATTGTGAATGCATAGAAATGAAAGTCAATTTTTGTAAATTTTCTATGCTATAATCTTGCTAAGTTAATTGTTTTATGTCTTTTGTAGATTTTATTGGATTTCTATATACATTAACTACTCAACTGCCAATAAAGAGAAATTTTTCTTTTCTAACTTGTGTGCCTTTTATTATTTATTTTTCTTACCTTTTATTATTTATTTTTCACACTGGCCAGAACTTTTAGTACAATGTTAAATAGAAGTGGTGAGAATTGAAATTTTGTTTTTGATTTATTGTTCTTGATCCTAGGGGAAGAGCATTCAATCTTTTGTCATTACATATGGTGCTAGATGTGATTTTTTTTTAAATTTTATTTAAGCGAAGAAAAACAAAACAAACAAAAACTACAACAACAACAACAAAAAAATGACATATATAGTAAAAACAACAAGCAAAAGAGACAAGCAAACAACTAGCATAAATACACAACATTGCAGGTTTACAAAACGGGAAGATAGAAGCTTGACAATGGTTGCAATTTGCGCATCGTTTAGATGTGATTTTTTATGATATTTTTTCTTTGTCTAAAGATCTCTCATCTTTTACTATTTTAGTATGATTTTTTAAAATCAGGAATGAGTCTTGGATTTTGGTAAATGCTTTTCCTATATCTACTGAAATTAATATACAATTTAAAATTTATTCATAAGTTATAACCCTTTGATTTATATTTACATTTATATTTATTTAGTTATTCAGTTCTGTGGTACTGGAGAATGAATCCAGAGTCTTCATTCTGAACTACACACCCAGCCCTTTTTTCTATTTTGAGATGGGGTTTCACTAGGTTATGTGGTTAAGTTGCCAAGGCTGGACTCAAATTTGTCATTTTCCTGGCTTAATATCCTCAGTACCTGGGGTTACAATGTGCCACTACACCCAGAATACTTTGGGTCTTGAATGTTCTACTGGCCTTGCATTCCCAGGATAAACTATACTTTTAAAATACTGTATTGTCCTTACGTGTTGTTAGTTTCCACTTGTTAAAATTTTGTTTAGAATTTTTAATCTATATCAGTTGTGAATATCCGTCTGTAACTTTTTTCTTTTGCAATGTCTTTGTGTGTCTTTTTATCATAAGCTAGCATGACAGAAAGAGTTGGGATGCATTCTTTGTCCTGTAAGGCCTGAAATTCCATGTGATATCTTGACAGCTTTGAGCCTCACAGAGTACCAATGCATAATAATGAATTTCCTTGCTCTTATCAGATATGAAATTCTCTCAGTTGAAAAGGTTCTTTGCCCAGCTAGTTCCTTACTAGTTAGATCAGCTCATTCCATATTGTTCTTCAAACTAAGGTGTTTTATGTCTTTGCCAGACAAAATATTGAAACAGCACAGTAATATCTTCCCATGGAAACCACAAGTCATTCTATCCTGTTTTCACTACAAATTCTGCCTATAATATTCCGTACTGTTCACTCTTCATAAATGTAATCACTGTGTGGCCCTGTGTAGAATATGAGCCATGGTCTGTTGGCCATGAATATATGCACTTAATAAATTGCTCCTAATCTCATCTGTCCAGTGTCATGTATTATAAGTTTACAATATTATGTGATGTAGGGTAAGGAATCCCTCCTTCACTAACAGAGAAAATAGGAAATGATCAGAACATTCCTATGATTCAATTTCTATAAGAGTGCGTGTATGAGTTGTGTGAGTTCTTTTTGTTTTTTGGTTTCATCTAAATTGTGAATTTGTAGACATTAACATTGTTTTGTTTCCTCATTAACCTTTAATAACTGTAGATTCTGTTACAAGGTTTTATTTCTCATTGTATCTTTTTTTATTGAATGACTTGGCTATTAGTTTATGAGGTTTATTGATCTTCTCAAGAATTAACTTTTGGATTCATTTATTTTTCTTTATTGATTTTCTCTTTCCTATGTTATTGTTTCTGCTCTGATGCTTGTCATATCCTTTCTTATATTGCATTGAGTTTAATTTGACCTTCTTTTTAATAGTTTCTTAAGGTAGAGACTGAAGTCATTCATTTCAGATCATTTGTCTTTTCTATTAATGGGTTTTCTAATAATAAAGTTCCCCATGACTAACTTTAGTATTTCAACCACATGTAATATATTGTTTCCACATTTAGTACAAAATAGTTTCTAGTTTCTAGTTCTCTTTTAGGTTTTTTTTTTTTGACTACTTATTTAGAATCATATCAATTAGTTTTCAAATGCTTGGAGATTTTTCAGATAATTTTTGGTATGGATTTTTAACTTAATTTAAATTGTGATTAAGTAACTCTGTATGACTTTAATGCACTTGAATTAATTAAGAATTATTTTGTAGTTCAGAACATGCTAAGTTCTCTACAAGCATTTAGTATGTATATTCTGCTATTGCTGAATGTCATAATCTATGTGTCTATTAGGTCAAGTGGGTTATACTATTTTATGTTCTGTATCACGTATTACTACACTTTGAAGAGAAAGTGAAACATGCTTTAGGCTTTGTGGGCCCCAAAGTCTGTGACAGTTATTGCGCCTTCATGTAGAAGCTGAAGTCATCTATATAATATCTTTTTTTTCTTATACATATGGCAAAGTGCTACAAATTTCTTTCTAGGTAATGGCTTAATAGTATTTTCCAAAGTTTGAAATGCTGTGTTTTTATTTTCATTCAATTCAAAATATTGGTACCTACTACTATAAATTTGTTGCTAAATACTATTCTTTCTGTGAAAGTAAATGTAGACATTACAAAAGTAGATGAGCTTGTCTCTGCTTCAATAAAACATACTTACAAAAATAGGAAATGGAGGATAGATTTAGTTTTCAAACTGTAGATTACTGACATTTGTTTCAACTCATTACTGATGTTCCATCTACTTTGCTCATCAGTTACTGAGATAATGGCATTGAAAATAGCATTGCAATCGCAATCTGTTTAAGGTTCTGCCTATTTCTTCTTGCACTTCTATCAGTTTTTGCTTTGTGTAGTTTAAAACTGTTCTTAGGTGATTAAACATACAGGAGGAATAAATGCATTGATTAATTGTCCACCTTCATAAATTAGCCAGTTAATTGGTATGAAATATTTTTTACTGTAGTAAAATTCTTTGCTCTGAAATTCATTTAATATAGTTATTCCAACTGACTTTTGCATAGTTACAGCACGGTATATCTTTTTCCATCCTTTTATTCTTAATTTGTGTCTTCATATTTAAAGTATGTTTCTATAGTTAGGATAGATTTGCATCTTGATTTTTTTAATCAAATCTATTGATTTCTTCCTTTTGTTTTGAGTACTTGAAAAAGTACATTTGATATGATCATTAACACGGCTCAGTTGAAAGATATCATTCTATTTGCTTTCTATTTGATTCATCTGATATTTATTGTTTTCCTTATTTTTCTTTCTTATTTGGTTTAAAAAATATTTTGAATAGTTCCATTTTACCTCCATTCTTTGTCTGTTAGCTCAAACTTCTTGTTTGTTATTTGGTGGTTGCATTAGGTTTTGGTATGTACAGTGATATCTCAGGTCACAAAAGCTTCTCTTTGCAATCAATTTTGTTCACATGCAAAAGCTTTTGACAAAATTTTGTTTTTACCTGCAAACTCTGCATCAGATTACAAACACAGTCACAAGCATCATTTCCAAAATTGTAGAACAAATTAAGTTTGTGAACTAAGGTGCCCCTGTACATTTAATTTGTCATAGCCTACCTTCAAATGACATATACCATTTTAAATATAGCATAACCACTTTATAGTATTATATTTCCCTTTTCCTTCTCCTGACCTTTATACTGTGATCTTATGTTATATTTTTACAGGCATCTTTTATGAATAATAAACTTTACACTACATTGTTACTATATTTCTTTAAAGACACAATTATTTTTAAAAATTTAAATAGTAAGAAAAATTTATTCATTCACTCATTGAGACAGTTAATCTTCATTACTTACTTGAATTTAAAAGCTGTTAAAGAAAAGCAAAACATTACTAATAAAAGCAAACTCAAGGATATTGTGGAAAGAGACAATGAAACCAACAATGCCAAAAATCTAATGGAATGAATACACCAAGAAAGGTGAATATTTAAGTAGACGGGGATCAAAAGAAATCATAAGCAGTAAAATAATGACAAGAATATGTTGATATCTTTGTGTAAAAACTCTCAGTGTAAATGTACATTCTGCTCAGCAGCACATGGACATTTCTTCAAAACAGACTGCATTCTAACTGTTAGTGCATACTTAAATAAACACAAAAGAATCAAGATTATCTCATGTATATCATAAGATCATAGTGCAATAAAACTAGAAATCAATGGCAAAAGAAACCTTAGAAATTATGCCAACACATTTAAATAGCATTTTTGAGTAATCAGTGACTCACTGAAGAAATCCATAGAAAAAATTACACATTTCCTAGAATCAAATGATAATGCCAACACAGCATATAACAACCCATGGTACACACTGAAAGAAGGGAAGTGTATGACTGTGAATACCCACATCAAAAAGTCAAGTCATCTCAGAATAATAACCTAGTTCTAAATCTCAAGGTCCTGGAAAACAAGAGCAATACAAATCTAAATCCAAAACTAGTACAGGGAAGGAAATTGTAAGGATCTGAACAGAAATTAATGAAATTGAGACAAAAAATACAAAAATAAAATAAATCAATTGAATAGCTAATTCTGCAAAAGAATAAACAAAATAGATAAACCCTTAGCAAATCTTCACAAAAAATGAAAGAACAGCTACAAATCAATCTATTTACAAATGGAAAAAGCAAAATTACAACAGATACCACCAAAGTCCAGAAGACTGTTTGTAACTACATTGAAAACCTGTACTCCAGTTAATTGAAGAAGAGAATCCTAGATCTTTATAAATTACCAAAACTGCACCAAGTACATAAAATCCCTGGATAATCCAGTAACAAGCAATGAAATCAAGTCAGTAATAAAAAAAATCTGCCCAGTAAAGACCAGAATCAGATACAATCATTGTTGAATTCTATAAGAATGCCAATATTCCTCAAACTCTTCAATGAAATTGAAAGGGAAGGAGTACTCCTAAAGTTATTCAGGAATACAGCTTTGTCCAATTTCCAAAACAAAACAAAGATTCAACAAAAAAGAAAACTACAGGCCAATCCCTTTACTGAATGTAAAACACCGGCCAATGGAACACAGCAAATTATTGTATTTTCCTTCTACTTCTCCTGACTTTTATGTTATTGTGATCATATATTTTATTTTTACAAGTATCTTATATTTTCCTTTGCCTATCCCTCTTTCCCCCTTTCCCCTTCCCAGTTACTTTTGCTCTTCGAGTTGTTTTTTACCCTTCCATAGTATTTATTATAGATTTTGGATCATATATACTTTTTCAGTTTCTTACACTAGGGAGACAATACGGTATTTACACATGTGAGTTTGATTTATTTCACTTATGACTATGTTAAAGGAAAAGATATAAATCTGTATATGTATATGTAAGACAACTAAAACGAACGCACTGCTGAATATATTCGTTATTGAGAAAGAGCAATTAATACTGATATGATTAGATCAATTTTACATGTCTATATCTGTTAATGTAAACAACCATTTAAAGATAATGATACGCAATATTGCAACCATTGTCAAGTTTTTATTATCCTGTTTTGTAAACCTGTAATGTTACTATTGTGCATTTACTCTAGTCGTTTGTCTGTTTCGTTTTTTGTCTTTGTTATATATGTCTTTTTCTTTCTGCTTACATAAAAAAAAAGTATCTTATATATAATAAATCATTAAAAAGGACCAGTAATCATATAACAGGACCAAATATGCTTCCTCCCATGGAGGCAATGATGGTTCAACATATGAAAATCAATAAATGTAATATATCACCTAAATAGATGCAAGGACAAAAATCAAATAATTATCTTAATAGATGCAGAAAAATTCTTTGACTAAAATCCATTATCTATTCATGATAAAAAAAAAACCTGAAGAAAATAGGTATGGAAGAACCATTTCTCTGTCTGATAAAAGCCACTAATTATAAACCTACTGACAATATCATGTTAAATGGGGGAAAACTAAAAGCTTTTCCTGTAAGATCAAGAACAAGGCAAGGATGTCCACTATCACCACTAACAGTAGTCAAAACTTTAGGCAGAGCAATCAGGCAAGAGAAAGAAATAAAAAGGAAAGAAAAAGGCCAGAGCTATTATTATTTATGATTGACATGACCTTTACCTAGTAGATCCAAAAGTCCACAAAAAGACTCCTAGAACTATTAAGCATATACAGCAAGGTCCCAGGATAGAAAATCAGCACACAAAATCAGTAGCATTCCTTACACTAAATAATGAACCTACAGAGAATGAAATTAGGAAAATAATACCATTTACATTAGCTTGAAGAAAAATTAAATACTTTGGAATTAACTTAACAAAATAAGTAATGGGCCTCTATAATGAAAACTATGATACCCTGAAAAAGGATATTGAAAAGGACAGCAGAAAGTTAAAAATTATCACCTATTCCTGGATAGGCAGACTGACTATTGTCAAAAAGATCAGAATTCCAATACTAACATATAGATTTAATGTAATTCCAAACAAAATACCAACAACATTTCTCACAGAACTGAAGAAAGCAAACCTAAAATTCATATGGAACTGAAAGATACCCAACATAGCAACAGCAATCTTGGGCAACAAGAGAAAACAGGAGGAGGCATCACAATCCTATATTTCAAGTTAGATTACAAAGCTACAGTGATTAAAAAACAACATGTTATGGGCATAGAAACAGACATGTGGATCAGTGGACTAAAATAGAGGATACAGAAATAATTCCAGGCACATTCAGCCATCTGATATTTGACAAAAGGGTCAAAAACACATAATGTAGTTAAAATAGCCTCTTAAAAATGGTTGGGAAAATTAGCCAATCACATGGAGAAGACCAAATCCAGACCCAAATCTCTCGTCATGTATTAAACTAAAATCAAAATAGCTCAAAGATCTAAATATTAAACAGAAATAATCTGCTGGAAGGTAAAAATAGGTAAAACTCTTGAAGACGTAGGCATAAATAAGGACATTCTGAACAGAGTCCCAATGCAAAAGATAAATAACATCAAGAATCAGCAAATGGAATTATATTAAATTAAAAAGCTTCTTCACAGCAAAGGAAACAACCAATAGTGAAGTGATAATTTACAGAATGGGTACGACTTTCTGCCAGGTATTTGTCAGATGGAGGTATAATATCTAGACTATATAAAGAACTCAAAAATATTAGACTCCCCCTCCAATGAAAGACTGAATCAAAAAATAGGCAACTGAAATGAATAGACAATTTACAGAAGTGCAAATAAATATATAAAAAAGGGTTCAAAGTCTCTGGATACTACAAAATGCAAATTAAAACAATTCTGAGATTCAATCTTAACTCCAGAAAGTCAAATAATAGCAAATGCTGGTGAGGCTGTTGGAGGAAAGCAACCGTCTACATTGTTGATGAGAATGTAGACTACTATAACCAGTATGGAAATCAGTAGGAAGATTCCTCAAAACCTAAAAATAGAAATTTCATTTGACCCAGCTATTTCCCTTCTAGGGATCCTTCCAAAAAATCTGAAGATATCATATCACAGCAGTACCC
The DNA here is from genome assembly GCA_004363535.1 of Dasyprocta punctata. NCBI lineage: Eukaryota > Metazoa > Chordata > Mammalia > Rodentia > Dasyproctidae > Dasyprocta > Dasyprocta punctata. The sequence goes on along the minus strand of RJWM01038963.1, from coordinate 3,478 downwards.
AGATATCCCTGTTTATAGTAGCACAATTCATTTAACTCTTAGAAGTGACACTTATGCTCATCGACAGGTCAATAAATTTTAAAAATGTGGTATTTATACACAATGGAGCACCATTCTGCTAAAGATAGAAAAGTTGGAGTAATTTTAGGAAAATGCATCCTGAAACTATAATATTAAGCAAAATAAATCAGACACATGAGTTTAAATATTGCACAGTTTCTCTTTTATGAGAAATGCAAAACAAAAATAAGATAAAAAGAAAAATACAAGATACAAAATAGGTGACAGAGAGATAGATATTCTGCAAATGGGAAGGGGACCAAGAGTTAGAAGGGGAAGGGTGGAGAAGAAGGAAAGGGACATAAAAAGTTAAGATGTGTTATGTATGTGTACCAATGCCTCATGACAAATGCAATTCTTATGTACTACAAACATGTACTATTAAAAATGAAAATTAAATACAAAGTAAAATACCTTGGCTTCCAACAATTTTGTTATGATGTGCCATGGTACACTTTTTTTCTGTGATTCTTGCTCTCACATTTGTTAATCTTTCTGGATCTCTGCCTTTATAGTTTTCATAAAATTTGGAAAATCTCCACTGTATTTTTTCAGAGTTTTGCTTTTCTCTCTTTTAGGGAGATCTGAGTCTATGCAGATTTGCCTGCCTCAATTATGCTCACAGATTTGTCATTTTTAAAGAAGTTCTCTGTTCTCTATATGTTTTATTGTGGGTAGTCTCTCATTTTCAAATTTTGTGACATTAAACTTCCAATGTCTTGTTAAATACTAATGTGCCATTAATTACACTCAACATTTTATTTTCTATATTGTAGTTGTAACTTTTAAAAATTTAGTAGATCTTTTACAAATGTCTTTCTTTTTTGTAATCGAAATTTTGAATATACGGAGTACAATTAGAATTTCTTAAATATTTTTACTCGCTAACTCTAAATAGTATGCTCATTCTGCTTGGTTTTATTGACTAACCTATTTTTTCTGTAATGGTTTATATTTTTTGCTTCTTTTTCTTTCATGGAGGTGTTTTGAGATAGGATCTTGTGAGTATTGCAGGTTGACCTTCAACTTGAATTTATGTCTAATTTTTATTGGATGCTAAGTAATATGAGTATATATTGGGTATTCATTAAGCTTTGTTCTGAGTTGCACTCACTACTAGAAAAAAAGTGTGACTTTAAGGTTTTGAATTTAAGATTTCTTGGATGAGAACTCAGTGCATAGCCTACTGCTAATTAATCACTATCTTTGAGGAAAACAAGCAAAACAAAACAAAACTACCAAAAAAAAAAAAAAAAAACCCTTGTATGTAGTATTTCCAGTGCTTTCTATACCATGGGATTTCTAGTCTGGCTAGTGAGGACAAGCACTATTCTTGGCAATGTGTGAGTGCTGGTCAACGATTGCTTAATATATTTGAAATTTTCTACAATAGGAGTAAAAAAAAGATTACTATTGGGGGAAGCGAGAGAGTAATGATGAATGTTTTAGATTGGTCAGAGAAAATCTCTCTTATGATAAGACTGAAAAGAGGTTTGATGGAAAGAAAGTAGCAACATGAAAATTAAAATAAGTAAAGGTATAGGAATTTTCAGTTAGGAAGTCACTGATCATGCTTTCTGTTTTTGTTGCAATGTGGTGGCTGAAGTCTGAACAAACTATATAAAAATGAAGACAGAGGGACAGCACTATACTTACAATAGTTTGTTACTAAGGCAAGACGAGAGACAGTAACGTCTCTCTTCTCTCAGGCACGATGGGATACTATGTACATCTGAAACCATACAGGATTTGCCATGTTTCTGTATAGAATTGTCATCTCACTGTAACTTTTTTGAGGCAAGTTTTTCCAGTTCTAAGTCCTTTTGGCTGTATGCCATCTTCTTCTGCACAGTTCAATTACGGGGCATCTTCACATCCCTTGCAACATACCAGGTACCGCACAGTGAGAGCGGCTGGGACTCCCGTGCTGTTTTCAGCTCTGCACACATCAATTTTTCCCTCTTTTGCCTTTTGACTTCATGACTCACTGCCAGTTTGAACTTTGTCTTACCTTCCAGACTAGATTTTCAGCATTATTTTCTTATCTATAATCTTATTCACCATTTATCTAAAAATCAGGTCCTTTCTGTACACTCTCTGAAGATGTTTATCTCAATTCAGCCCTAAGACCTATGCCACTTACTGAAGGTGTATCACATATTGGGCCGTTAGTCTACAATTCTGGATCACTTTCTTGGTAAAACCATGGCCATTCCATGACCAAATTAAAGTCTTCTGTGACTAATTAACCTGGAATGAGAGGTAGAAGATCATTACCATGCTAACCAGAATTCCTGGGCTCATTAGCAATCAACAGACAAGACAGAACTGCTGGATCTTCATTCAGAGGCCCAACCCCCACAGCTCTGGAAATCCCACAATATACTGTGGTTTATTCTAAAACCACCTGCTAGACCATTTTCTCAGCAATTCAACCCTATTTCTTCTTAATGCTTTGTGTGATAACATGGGAAGTGTGCATAAAGCATCTTTTGGTGACTGTTATCTTGAGAAAAATCATTTGAACTTTAGTTTGATTGGAATTGAATTAGCTACTTTTCATAGAATGTCATTTTTACTTGAAAGAATGACTGGTAGATAAACCAAGATCATTCAGACGTGTGCATTTGGCAGATATTTTCTCGGATTAACAAAATGAGCTTGTTGTTTCAAGGAAAGTGACAATATTTGTTTTGAATGGTAAATGTTAAATATTCAAGTAAGAGAGGATGTTTTATTCATATACAGTTTACTTTAATATTTTTCATATATAACTTTTCTCTATAGTTATCCAAGTTGAAGGCTAGAGAATTGTTAATATTAAATGACTCTTTCCATATGGTGTTCCGTTATCTGAGATGATCAGTTTGTACAACTCTTGTGATAAATGAGTTATTTCCTATACAGTAAGATTTTAGTGCCAAAAACATTTTAAAAAAGTGATTTAGTAATTTTATTCTCTTACCAGTAAGGGGCAGCAAATAACAATGTTTGTTTGAAATGCTAAGTTATTATTTTAAGTGTGTTTGGAACTTGACCTCCTCTGTTTTTGTTGAGTGAATGAATACATCTCTTACCCTTGTCCTCCTTTTGCCAGTGATTCTGAAGTCAGAGAGATTGAAGATGAGAAAGATGCTAAAAAAGGAAAATAAATTATAACATTTAAAATAGAATGCTATGAAAAAGGTAAAACCTACCAGTCCTTTGTGTTGATAAATGGTGACTGTCTTACAGCGTCCAAATTTTCTTAGTAACTGTCAAAATAACATGTATTTAAAAACATTACATTTCATTAATGAAGAGGAGAGTTTCAATGTAATATGTTGTCTCAATATGGTATTTTTCTCAAAACATTGGATTCTCATCTGTAATTTGGCCATTTGGTTTTTAGAAAATTATTTCATATTTATGTATACTT
>RJWM01038962.1:0-16414 GCA_004363535.1 Dasyprocta punctata | reverse complement strand
AAAAAAAACCAATTTGTATTCACATTTCCTAACTCCTCATTGATCAGGGTGGAAAATAGCCAAGGGGCCAGGAAAGACATCAGGAACTGACTAAAGAAATGACAGGGATACTCTCTAAAGTGGGCACAGAGTAATTTCAAAGAGAAAAAAGACCAAGTAGCTAAAATGGGTCAAGTGTTTACTATGTGACAGGCTCTATGTTAAGGCTTTACTTAAATTATTGCACTTAACTTTCACAACAACAGTTTGAGTAAGTCCCTATTACTGTGCCCATTTTATAGATGAGGAAAGTAAGGTTTATGGAAGTTAAGTAACTCACTCAAGTACACAACAGAAGGAAGGTGAAAAAGGATTTTAACCTAGGTCTCTAATGTCAGAGCCCAAAGTGTCTTAATACAATTGTGTGTGTGTGGGGCGGGGGGACCCAGGGTTCCTTTACCACTGAGTTACATCCACAGCACTTTTTAAAAATTTTATAACAGGGTCTTTCTAAATTGTATAGACTGGCCTTGAGCTTGGGATTCTCCTGCCTCAACCTCTCAAGTAGCTGGAATTATAGGTGTGCACCACCACACCCGTTTTAATCACGTCTTTTAGAAAAGTACAGAGCAAGTTTAGGACTGGATGGTGTCCTTAATTTGATAGAACCCAGTTGTCTTGTGATGGGGCTCAGACGGGTTGCCTTTTTTACAAAAGAAGAAGGGAAATTACTACCAAAAAAGGTATCCTGAATTTTAAAGAAATAACGATCCACGATGATTTTAGTGGAAGTCAATCATCTTATGATGACCTTTTCTGGGCTACCTGGCCGTGTGTCACCTATTTCAAGTCTTCCTCAAGCCCTGCCACTCACTGCCAAGTCCATCATGGATTCCTTCAGTGTTAGAACACCCTCCTCTCGAGAATCTCAATCCATCCATAGAAGTGGAGGCCCCTGGATTCTGGCTAGCATCCATTTCCCTCCAGGGCTATTTGTCGAGGAGGGGGTGAGTAGAGACTTAATGACATGCCTTCCTTAACAATCCTCCAAACCTATCATCTAGAACAGGGTTTATAAGCATTCGTCAACAACACCCTAGCAAAGTAGGTTAGTAGGGTGAGCCCCACTGCCTCTTGAGGAATCTGGAAAGCTACGAAATTTTTACTAAGACTCACGACAGATTTTAACACCAGCCACTCCTATACTGTGTGGCCTTCAGTAAGGTGCACAACCATTCTGGTTGTCCATTTTCTCTTTGCTTGCCCTCCACCCCCGCTGCCATCATTTCTTTCGGCAAAATCAAGGCTGAGCTTTGCCTTATTTCCCACGGAACTAATTAAAGTCTACAAAGTACTTTGAGAACATTCAGTGTGGATTTCTTGCCAAGACAGAATTACAGGTGAGAATGGCAAGGAATAGGAATAGGTTAAAACTAGGATAGCTGAGTTTCTCCAAGAAAGGTTCCAATCAGCCTCTTTCCACTGAGTCTTACAGTTTTTTCTCTGTGGCCTAGTCAGCCTCTTATAGAAGAGTTCGCTTGTTCTCCTTTTCATATTATCACAGGGAAGGCAGTGCGAGAACTGAGCTCCGTGAGTATTTGCCCTTTCTCCTCCAAATCACATACAGACCCCTTCAGACAATGCTTGTTTTACGAAGAGGGAGAGGTTGGATTATATTTTAGTCTGGAAGGCGGGGGATTTAGCTCAGCAGCACAAGTGCCTGCCTGGCAAGCATATATATTTCTGGAGCAAAAGCATCTGCTGCAGGATGTTGCTTATTACATTTTCGGGGCTTCCAACTGTGGTTGGTTAGTAATGGCTCTTGGGCCTCTTCTCTAACATGTCCTTGATATGGGAAGGGGGATTAAAAAACTCCTCTGAAAAGTCATGTCCTGCCCAGGTAGAGTTTACCTGTGAAGGCAAAACACACACAATGAAAACAACCCAAGAATAATTACAAACCTATACTTAATACAGTTGAATAAAATAACACTGGAGAAATTAAGGTCAGACTATAGGAGAACGTCCTCCCATGACAGATGTTGTGGATTTTCCTTTGCTTGTAGGTTTAGGAGCAACCCTGTTTGAAAGCAGCATTCTTTTTTATTTTATTTTATTTTATTTTATTTTATTTTATTTTGTACTCGTCACTTGTGTTACAAAAGCCTCAGTCTTTGGGGGTAATTTTAGTATACCTTGTTTTTAAGTGAGTCAGCTGTACCTTTGGCATTTTTCCCTTTTATCTCTTACTGTTTTATAAAACATATTCTTGCTTCATTCTCCCACTCTTATATTCAAAATAGCAAAGACTTTCTTTTGCCCACCATCCAAACCTTCCTATTCTCTTGCAGGTTGACCTGTCTCGGGACTAGCTAGTATGCTTGCAGGTAGAGCTGAGCAGTATGGTTAAATATGCTTTAGCACATGTCTAAATGCATAACTGCTAAGACATCATAAGTCAAGAAGGATGAAAGTTGAAGAGGCATGTGCACCTCATAAACTCGCAGGAAATAATCTCTATGTCCCTTAAACCAAAGGCTTCTGTGGGCTTTCCCTGCCTTACGAAGATTCTGTTGTCTCAATTATATACATATATGGTAGCAAACTATGACTCTATCCAAGATATATTTCTGATACAACATGGGAAGATATTTTCTGAGGGTTCTGACCTAGAAAGAAGGGTTTTTCAAAATGAATGGATATTTTGGGGAGATTGACTCATTCTGGTACTCACAAAATGATGGAATAAGGAGGTGGCCATGCACAAGAATGTGGGGTAACGAAGAATACTGGACCAAGATAAAACCTGCATACAAATAATATCCCAAATGGGCAACACACAAAGATAATGACAAAAAATAAACAAACAAAAAAACCTACCGCATGCTAGTGAAGAAATGGTCACCTCTTGCCAGATCATATCCTTATCATCAGAAGAAACAAGGGAAAATGGAGCTCTAGTTTGGAGAAAGGATAAAGATTATGGAGATGACCAAACCCTAGCACCACCTAAAGTTGTTGTTTCAGGCCAAAGGTTAATGTGCTTAAACTATACAAGTTACGCCCATAGCCACAAAACTCTACTCAGTGTGTGTAACCACCAACCCAACTCCAACAAGCCCAATTTTCTTATTCAGTCCTTTTCTATCTTGCAGACCCGGTCTTCTTCTCCAACACCTACCCTGTGCACTGATACTGCTAATCTTTTTTCTTTAAACCATGTACAAGGCTTCTTAGACTCCAGGGGGGTGCACCTAAGGAAACTAGATGAACTATATCTTAATGCATAGCAAGTGCTACTGACATAGAAGACAAAATAATACATTTCATGAACTTGAAATGACATATGGCCCAGTAATAATTATTTGATATCTGAGCAGGGGTCTTGCCCAAAACAATTCTATAAAACTCAGTAATGTCATATTAATATCTAAGAATATCAGGTTATAGTCAGAGAAGCTTACATGAGGGTAAGCAACACACGAAGATATGAGAGGGCTAGGATGTAGCTCAGTAGTAGACACTTGCCTAGGATGCACAAGGCCCAGGATTTGATCCCCAGCACTACAAAAACAAAAAACAAAGGCCTATGAAAACAATTACAAAGCTCACTAAACCAAGGCAAAATTAAGTAGCACTTACTGGAAAATAAGAGATTAACACTAAAGTTAGCTCTGTTCTTAGATACCATTCTGATATTCATTGAGAGCCAGGTGCAGAGATACAAAATGATCTCCATATTGCCTTTGCTTTTTTCTTTCTTTCTTTCTTTCTTTCTCTTTCTTTCTTTCTTTAGTACTGAGAATTGAATGCAGGCATGCTCTATCACTGAGCTGTATCTCTAACCCTTTTTATTTTGAAACAGGGTCTCACTAAGTTGCCCAGGCTGGCCTTAAACTTGAGATCCCCATCTCAGTCTGCCAAATAGCTAGGATTACAGACATAGGTCACTGAGCCCAGCTGGCTCCTTTTCTTTTAATTCTCACAAACTTTTATTGTACCTATTATTGGTCTTGAAATCTTTTTAAAAAATGAATTGTTTTTCTTTCTAGATGAAGTTTTAGTTTTTGTTAGTGCTTTCAATATTTTTTCCTTAGACATAAATTTGTATATGTGTATGTATAGGGTGACTAAAATGACTATATTTCTAAATGTATTGGTTATTGAAAAGGAACAGTTGATACTCACATGTTTACATTAATTTTTCATGTCTATATCTGTTAATCTAAATAACCCTTTTGAAGGTAGCAATATGCAATATTGCAACCATTGTCAAATTCCTATCATCTTGCTTGGTAAACCTATAATATTACTGTTTTGGATTTGTAAAAAAAATTTAAAAATTAAAAAAAATTTAAAAAATTGTACCTATTATTGCCAACACCTCAGAGATAACATTAAGTAACTTGCCCAAGTAAGCAATAGAATGAAATGAAATTCTCTTGGATTGAAACTCACAGCTGTGTGATTCCAAGGCCTCATCTGGCCTCCTTCTTCAGAGGAACTTTCTACCTTGAAAGAGGTTATGAGTGCTTGCCTTGCTTAAGAAGAAGTTGTACAGTTCAGAGGGAATGTTGTGAAAGGAAAAGGAAGAATTAGATGAGCTTCTATCATTTAGTCCCCTGGTTGGCCCATCCAGCTCTAATTCCTGAGCTAAGGAAAAATAAAAATTACAAGTTCAAGAGATGCTAAGATTATCTGAGCTCCCAGGAGCCTGAGCTTAAATGCTCTTTGAGAGGTCCTTTTCCTTCTTCCAAATATAAGACTCTTTAGATTGCATGAAATTCACTTAAGAAAGCTGGTGAATTACATCTTTTTTAAAATTTTATTTTAAAGATAATAAAATCCAACAAAGCAAAACAGAACAAAGCCAATCAAAACAAAGCAGTGAAACTGGTGCAGAACTTCAAAGCAGGATACTAGGAAAACAATAGCTGCCATAGTATATCTTGTTATCTTCACAATAGTTGTCCATTCCATCAGGTATAGCAAAATCAAACCAAAAACAAAACACAATAAAACCAATCAAAACAGAATATTGAATAAAGCACAAACAATCAGAATAAAGCAAAACAGTGAGAACAATATTGGATTTCAAAGACAAGATAGAAGGAAATCCCCCATATTTGCTATATTGCATACTGTCATCCTCCCAAGAGATGCTTAGACTGCTGGCCCCAGGCCTGCAAAATCAACCAAATACAAGCATTTAGTTGCTTTATGTACCTTAGCTGCTATCAACTTAGCCGGTCCTCTGAACCAACAAGTTGCTTACGGGGCTGGGTGGGGAGTGTTGATTCTCAACCCGTGTGCCAGTAGGCTCATGGGGAGGCGCTGACTTTTCTCTTCCTGGGACTCGTTGCACTGCTTACTAGTTGTCTTCTTGTTGGATCTTCCCAGTCCCAGCATGGTGGGTTCTCGAGAGGTGCTGATTTTTCTCTTCCTGGAATCCGTGCCACTTGCACTGCTTACCTGAATTACATCTTAATGTAGTTCAGTTATGTCAGGGTAGCATGCTTCCCTCACATAGAAGATAACATAATACACTTCATGAACCTCCACACTGATTTGTCCCCTCTCAATTTAGCTCCATTATTTTTACTGGATTCCATAAAATTAGCAGAAAAAGACACCTGGGGACCTCTTCATTGACTTTCTGGCATTGCAATTTTTTTCACATGTGTAGGGTCACTCCTTGCTTCTGCAAGATAAGCATCAGAGCATCTTAGGCTAGAGAACACTCAACTACAGGGTGAGGTATAAAACTACATGAAGCTGTCATTGTTCCCCAAGGAGTTATGCCTCCAACTCAGGCAATAACAATAGATATAAAATTCAACATGGCAGGGATATGAAAACCTATGATCTTCAGCCAGGAATCCCTTGAGCCAAGCACATTTACCAGATGCTAATGGAGCCACAATCTATTTGAGAAAGTCTTCAGCAGGAAGGCAGGATATTTGGCCCTACACCATGGGACATTTACTGAGGACTTACTATGTGTCTGGCACTTGGAATACAGAGATGACTATGAGATAACCTTGTGAGGGAAGTACTCATATATACCCTTTTTTCAGAGCTGGGGAGCCATGTTCCATTCAACACATCCATCTTCAGCAAGGAGTTGAACTTGGGAGTATGGGGGAGAGTTCAGGGATTAATGCCGAGTGCTGAGTCAACAGTTTCTCCATCACCACTTCCTCAAAGAGTGGAGGAGTTGTAGGAAACCACATGAGTTTCACTAATCCCCCATCAATGGCATTCATTGCTTTACTGGCCTCATTATTTCTTAATGGGACTTGGCTGATTACAGACTGCTTAATTACAGTGACAGACTCCTTCTTGGTTGGGGGACCTAGGGAAAGAAATTAAAGGTGAAATGGTATGGGGGGGCCATGACTGCAGGCAATTCCCATCTTCCACCCACTGTCCTGCTGTCCAGGGCAGGGGATAAGGTCAGGAAACAATCTCTGGCCAGTGACACTGGGTCTCTTACCACCAGCCTCCACCTCCAAATAATAAAAGCTTCCAGGGTAAGAAACAAAAATCTTCCTCTTGTAACTGTTTTCCTAATGCATTTTCTTCATTAGGTTTTTTAAAATCTGGTAATCATAAAGAAATAATAATATCATGTCACTGCTGAACCACAGTTATAGTATAATTTTTGTCATATAGAAAGTGCCTAGTAGATATTTATTAAATAGATGAAAGATTGCATAAAAACAAAATAATAAGAGGAAAGGCATACAGAGAGAGCAGGCTGATGGTATACCTGGGTTGATCTACCTGACCCAACTGGCCCTTTTTGCAAAGCAGCCCCCTACCCCCACTAAAATCACCAACTGCTCCACAGGGTTGACCACTTAGGCACTTTTAGTGGTACTTATATGCATCAAATGACCAAAGGAGAGGGTAAAAGGAAGGGAAAGAAAGATAGAGTTTTTCTTTGTGTATATATGTGGCTGTTCTAAAAGGGCAGATTTGGGAAAAGCAGAGGCTAGGAAAGGTAAAGTAAAAACCAGTGAACCAGCTACATGTCAGAAAAATATGGAACATTTCAGACAATAAGCACAAGAGGACTAGGGATTGTCCAGAAGTTCAAGTTCACTTCAAATAACACAATTTTCTTCTTTTATGGTCTTGAACTGACCTCACTTTGTCACTCCCGCCACCCTTATCCCGGACCCTTGATAGTCTTGGTTTAATCCCAAACAACTATTAGATAATTGTGCTAAAGAAATGAAATGGAAAATGAAAAATTAGAGATTATGAGATGAATTTTAAAATTTGTTTTTGCCCAAGGTGTTACCTTTGCAATTATGATTTACATATGCATCCTTCAGAAAGGGTTTGCAATGCCAGCTTGGGAATGACTAAGGTAGGGCAGCCAGGTTGTATGCTGAAGGTCAGGGAACATTCAAGTTAGGATTGTAAATTTCTTGCAGATAATATAAATGCTAACATTTAAGAGACTATATATGCTAATATTTAAGTATTTGCACCCACATTATGAACAGTATAATTTAAGGAAAGTTTTCTACTGTCTTGTCTTTCTCATGTCATATTCATCATCAGTGGTAGATATATCTCAGGTTCTTTCTTCTTTTATATAAACTGTGTTATTCCTTAAGCTGGGAGAATATTAAACTGTCTATAAAACTCTCTAAATGAATCACCCAATAGTTTGAACATAATAAACATGTAAACTGTTTCAGTTAATTAGCTCAAGAAGTTGCATTCTTCTCCAGAATCAGTTTCTCTCTCACACACATGTTCCTTGTCACCCTGAATGAATATCATAAGCAGGAAAAAATTTCCTTGAAAAATGCAGAATTCATATCCAAAATTAGAGTAAGACCTTGCATGCAAATTTAAGAAATAATTCATTGATTTGGAGGATAATTAGATAATGGGTAGAAATGGCAGGAAAGTAGATGGAAAACAAGTAAACATAGACATGGAGTGAATTTAGACCTGTAAATATGATAACAAAAAGTCATGTGTTGATAGAACTCAATTACCAAATTAAAGTGGAAAAACAAAGTTGTATGTGGAATTGTGTTGAATTTATCAGGAAACAAGGAAAAGACTGTGTGAAGGGGAAGAGGGTAGCATGTGAAAAGAAAGCATGTTGTACAAGATGCTAAAAGCTAGGTCACGTGCCTTCTGCCCTCCTTGTCTACAAATCCACACTCATTATTGGTGGGCCTACCTATAGCTGTTTGCTTTTTGACCTGTGTAAAATATGTCTTGGGGGTCCAAGGAAGGAAAAAGAGGATCTTTGCATTATGGTTCTGAGCCTTTACAGAAGAACACAATTGTGAGGTCACTTGCTCTAACACAACGTGGCAGGAACTGCGAACTAACAACTATTGGCAGCATGACAGGCTTAAATCTCCAAAAGGTTGTTATTCAGAAGACAATTGACAGCTATGTTTCATTCTTTCTAAAGAAATAAAAAATATGAGAAAATAGAAGGAAGCTGCAAAGCAGGGGACTGAGTTAGACAGAGGAAAACATTTCTCAAGGTAAACAATTCCCCTCTTCAGAGCAATCTTTGCTAATTCACCCATCTGGAATGATTTAAATACCAATTAGTTGAGCTTGTAAGAAAATAGTGATAAAATAATAACAATTCAAATATTTCATCATCTGTAAAGTGATAAAATAATGATGTTTGGCAGATGTGAAATGCGAGGATATGTGCAGCCTCACGAGTGACCCCTAGGACAGAGTGTGTGTACATATGTGTGTGTGTGTGTGTACAAGTGCATATGTCTTAGAATCATTTCCTCAATAACTATTGATTCCTTTTTTACTTCTCCAGAGTTTCCTTAAATATAAAATGGGTATGGGCTGTGTTCTTCAGAGGATTTGGTGTGTTGATCAAAGGGGTTCAGTGGATGAGAAAACACTTAGAAGCTACACACACACACACACACACACACACACGTGTGAGCTATCATTAGAATCTCTGTGAAACCATTTTGCGAGCTGCCAATATACATGTACACACATATAAAGGGCTCCTGTTGCAGATGCCTTTTATTACAGGCAGTATATTTATTTCTTAAACATACGCTAATCCTCATGCCCAAATCATAAGAATATCCTTGTGAGTCTTGGGGGTAGGTGAACCCTAAAAACTCAACTTTTCTGGATAGCTGGTCAGTCTTACCATGAGAAAGAAAGACTACAAGTTAGGAATCAGGTTTGAGTTCGTGATGTCACTATTACTTAATGTATTTGAACCCTGGTTTCCTCATTCACCAAATGAAGTACTATCTATGCTATTTACTATCCCCTCTCCTCATGCCCCTATACTGCCCTGCATGCTGGAAATCAAACCCATAGCCTCAAGCATGCTAAGGCAATGAGCTATACCCCCAGCCTCCACCCCCACAGCTACAATTTTAATAAAATAAGATGTATAAATCATGGCCTATTGAGGGTGTTCTTTAACTATTAGGGGCCCTTCTCCTTTCCCTTCACATGAGATGCATTTCAACCTGTTACTGGTTGGGATTCTACTTGAGGCAGGAGCATGAACACAGGGATCCATAAAAAATCTAGGATTTGGAGGAGTGTTAAAGGACAAGGAGAACAACAGGACTGCTACACCTTGCACAGAGTGGCTCTGTTTTCCCCAGTCTGTTCCTCTCTTTCCAGGGTCCTTCCCATGGAGAGAGCCTCATTTCTCCCCCTTGGAGTGCTCCACCACTCTACATGGCTTTCAGCCTCAAACTTGCCTCTGGAGCCTGCTGTGTCTAGGGGAATAAGGAGAAATTCCTGGCAATCTTTAGAGAAACTTTCACCCAGAACTTGTCCAGCTCATTTAAAAAACTGGTTCAATCTATCTGACAGTTTTCAAAGAGATTCTGCTCTTGGAGAAGTGGAGCATAGCTCCACATCCCACTCCTTGGTAGAGGAAGAAAGAAGGATAGCATACAGGGAAAGCTGCAGTTTGCAGGTGTATTCCACATGCATCTGCACACACATGCTTTAAACAATGAGTCTACACGAGTAAGTATCAGTGGAGAGGAAAGCATGTTTTATATCTTGGGAGGTATCTTGGGAAGTTGATATTTGGATGAATGCATGATTAGTGAGTGGATAGAATGTAAACTGTTGCAGTGTATGTATGTAGGTGTAAATGTCTATCTACAGCATGTCACGGGTGCTAGGGACAAGTGTGCATGTTGTACATGTTACTGTTTGCTGCTGGTAAATACCATGGCAAACAGTCACATGCTGATAGAACTCAATTACCAAATGAAAGTGGAAAAACAAAGCTGTAGGTAGCATTAAGATGAATTTATCAAGGAGCACAAGCAAAAGCTCATTTTCCCAGTGTCAATTTGTCCAAGTTCAACCTTTACACTAAACCATTACAATAAAAGCATCAGAGGGCACAGATATTATCTGTTTTGCTTCCTGGTACATCTCCAGAATCTAGAACAAAGAGTATCGGCACATAGTAGATGTAACACTATTTTTCAGATACATATGGAGATAAATATCAGATTAATGAAAAATAATTTATTTCAACCATCTCTGGACCCATTCTACCTCTACCAATTAATGGGGGAGCTGGGATGATGGCAAGGACAGATTAGGACCAGCAAGATACTTATCCCTGAGGCAGGGAATGTATGTGAAGAATTGATTCAAGCAGGTTCCTTGGAGGGATAGGCATAAAGTTTGTTTGTTGCAGTGCTAAGCAAGTGCTCCACTCCTGAGCTGCATCCCCAGCTCATTTTACAAAAATGTATCCAAAGAGTACTTACTATGTAACATTTTATGAGTATGCCCTGTGTGGTGGGTGCAGTAGTTAGTGATGTGATCATAAAGATGGATAAGCTGTGGTTTTAAAAGGTACGCATTTTGGTGATGATCAATGTAGAAACAAACATTGAAAAATGGGCATGGGCTAGCTTTTGCAAAGTGTTATGGGAGCAGATGGGATGAATGAATAGCTATAGGACAGAAGCTACGTTTGTAACTATTTGAGCAAGGGTTTGAATCATGAATTCTTACTTGCTGAGTAGGAAAGAGAGCTTGGTTTCCTAAAAGAATAGGACAAAGTTTCACGATGTTCTGTGGATACAGGAAGAGGCTTTGCTGATTGTGCACTGTGGGCAAAGACATGGAATATGCATGAGGAACCCACGATTTTAGATGCAGTGCTCCTCAAGATGTCTTAAAGTGGATCATCTGTAAAGCAAAACCTAATTGCATGTGTGCGATATCCTGGCTGTACCTGCAGCATTGCTTTTATACTGTTAGTCAGTAGCAGAAAGAGAGTAATCTGTGATGAGAGTATTAAAAAGTTACATGAAAATTTTTATGAGACAATATGAAATGAACAGTGTTGTAAAATGCAAATGAGAGGAAAAAGGGAAATGACTATTGAAGAGACTACCTGAAAGAACATAAATCCACTTAAAGGAACATGGCACGCTTAAGGAAAAATGACTCAAAAACACTTACAAACAGCACATAAATAAATGCAAATAAAATAATACAGAGTCCCATGGTGCTATGTGAACACAGACTAAACAAGAAACCAATATTGGGTGAGGGGAACTAGGGACTACTTCTTGGAAGATGGAAATTTAATTATTAGATATGCTGGGATAAGTGGATGTTAAATAGAACTGCTTGGAAAATAAGTCAACCAAATTTCAAAAAATGGAGTAAGAAAAATGTCAGAGACTAACCAAAATTTGCTTCCCTGACACACTCCCATCTTGGGCTGATTTTTTGTCTGCCAAGATGAACATATTACTTATTTGCCACTTTGAGCAATCTGTTTTCATTTCCTACTCTACAGGCTCCCCCTCAGACATTCTGTTCTGTTTCTCACAGGTAATTAGGTCTCTAAGATTTCCTGTGGCTCCAGGAATATGGGGGTCAAGCTGCCCTAGACCACAAGAGGTAATTATCCAGCTAATTTAGGTGTCAATTCTACTTTATTTGAATAATCATGCTCTTCTAGTCCATGTTCTGCTTCCCAAAGCCTTGGCAGCTGACTATTCCAAAGCTAGCATATGTCATGGGAAGATTTAACAATGTTCAAGGAAATGTGGTTGTGTTGACATTATGTAAGAGCCACTGGGTCCCTTGACCACCTATTCTGTGTGCCATGGAGTGTACCATGTGTAGCAATCGTCAGGAGCCTGTGTCACCTTCTGTAGATAGAAGGGTGCAGACAAATTCCTGGTTTATTTCTTAGGTTTGAAAGTCATCATACTGTATTTCACTCACCTAGAAAGGAAACGTGAGTTTGAAGGGCTTCCTCACCATGGACTCTAAGCCAGAAAACTGCATGCTAGATTGCCGTCAATACAGTTCGCTTCTGCTAGGTAGGTCTGAGAAACAGTTAAAACTCAAAAGAGTATTTGGTCACTTAATGTTAGGAAGCGAGGTGTTAAGTACCCTATCCCTCTGAGTCAGTATACCTACGTTCTGTGCACAAGGTTCTTAAGCATCAGTGTCATCAAGGAAATCCTAGAGCAGGGAGCGGGAAGCAAAGATACACAGCATAGATGTGAGGGAGGCCACAGCCTCCGCACACCCACATCAACCTGAGGGACCTTGCTCAACTGTACCTGCCCTCCATGACCTCTCAGCAGCACCAGGAACTCCAGCCAGGAAGTGCCTGGTGTGGCTGATCCTCTGACTCTAGTGTGATTCAGTTAAAACAATCTAGATGATCTGTTTTCACGGGGTTCCCTTGTAAGGCAGTAGTAACTGTGATTCATCATACAAAATCAAAATCATCCCATGTGCAGCCCCATCCCCACCATACCACTCCTACACTCCCGTCTAATGCATTTCCAAATGGAATCTCATCTCAGACTCAAGTACTCTACTTCAGCTTTTCATGAGTAACACACTCATGTGAAACCTTTGGCCTTCACATCAGAAATACTAACCTCCTTTTCAGTAACTCAAAATGTCTTCTTACAAAAAATAAGCCTGGGCATGGTGGTGCACACATAATTCCAGCACTTGGGAGACTGAGACAGGAGGATTGCTGTGAGTTCAAGACCAGTTTGGGCTGTAAAGTGAGTTCAAGGCCAGCCTGAACTGCATAGCAAGACCCTGTCTTAAAACAAAACAAGACAAATGATAATAATACTAATAATAACTAATACTTCTTGAACATTTTTTACATACCAGGCATGGGACTCCAATAAAACGTAAGATAAAAGAAAAAGGGGAGTAGAATTTTTGAAGTGTTGGGGGAAAAGAAATTTCAAATCTAGAACTTTATAGCTAGTCAAATTGTTGTTTAATTGTAAGGGCATAATAAAAATATTCTCAGGTATATAAGGCCTTATAAGGTTGGTCATAAAAGGATCATATTTAAAAGATTATTGGAGAAAGTACTCAACCAAAAAAAGAAACAAATGAAAATAACACTGCAAGAAAAATTGGGAAGGAAAGATTATTAAGTATTTTGGCTAAGTTTATTTTTATACAAAAAAGCTAGGATTAAATAAAAGAGAAAAAAGTATAGCCAACAGAACTACAAACTCAAAATCCAGATAATACTCACATGGTAGAAGAGTGAATTTTGGAAGACAAAGATATCCAACATGGTAAAAAAACTTGGCCTATTAGGATCTGAGCTAATGACATAGTTAAGAAATTAAAGGGGGCAAATAACAGGATTAGGGATAGTAAGTTAAAGATAAGGATGTAAGAATTTCTAAATCAGCAGAAGAAAACTTGGTCTGTCAAATGGAGGCAGTGAAGATACAAAACAAATAGCATTAATAATTATTACATCAAATAAAATTTTCCAGTGAAGAGTGTAAAAAACACATGAGTGAGGGCTGGGTATTTAGCTCAGAGGCACAAGTGCCTGACTGGTATGTGCAAGGTTGTGAGTTCAATTCCTAGTACAAAAAAAAAAAAAAACCACACACACATACATGAGTGAAATTAATAGAAATATGACAGATTTTTTTAAAAAGTAATAGTAATATTTAAACTTGAGAAAAGATTAAATGCCTAGACCAGTGCTTCTCCAACTTTAGTGTATAAGAAATGCCTGGGGATCTTGTTTAAATATAGATTCTGTTTCAGAAGGTATGGGGTAGGACCTAGGATTATGCATTTCTTACAAGCTCCAGGCAATGTCAAAATTGCTAATCATGAACGACTCTTTAAATATGAAGACTTTAACTGTATAAGAAACACATGTGAATAAATAAGAACGAGACAATGCAATGTAGTGTACCTGCAGTACCAGCTACTCAGGAGGCTGAGGCAGGAGGATCACTTGAACCTAGGAGTCTGAGGCTAACCTGGGCAACATAGTGAGACCCCCTTTTTATTTATTTATTTATTTATTATTTTTTTGTGTGTCACTGGAGATTGAACTCACAACCTTGTGCCTGCCAGGCAGGTGCTTAAGCCACTGAGCCAAACTCCCTGCCCTAGTTTTCTGAGACAGGGTCGCAGAATGCACCACCACGCCTGGCTAGTTTATTCTTTTTCTTTGCTGAAAAGTATCCCATAGTTTCTTTCTTTTTTTTTTTTTTTTTTTCTTGCGGCGCCAGGGATTGAACTCACAACCTTGCACCTGCCAGACAGGCACTTAAGTCACTGAGCGAAACTCACGGCCCTAGTTTTTTGAGGCAGGGTCGCACTGTGTAACTCAGGCCATCCTTGTGCTGGTGTTGTAGCCCAGGCTGGCCTCGAACTCACAACACTCCTCCTACCTCAGCCTCCCAAGTGCTGGGATTAAAGGCATGTGCCACCAAGCCCGGCTTATCCCATAGTTTCTACATATCACAATTTGTCTATTGGTTCACCAGCCAATGGACATTTGAGTTGCCTCCAGTTTTATTTTATTCTGCCTTGTGGTACTGGGGTTTAAACTTGGGGTCTTGTACTGCACTATATTCCCAGGCATTTTTTCTGTTTTTTATTTTAAGGCAGGGTCTTGATAAGTCACTAAGTTGCCCAGGCTGGGCTTGAACTTGCAATCATCCTGCTTTAGCCTACGGAGTGTTGGGATTACAAATATGTGCCGCCACACTCAGATTCCAGGTGTTAACTGTTACAAAGTTGTTACGAACATTTATGTACAAATCACAGTAGGAACACATGTGTTCATTTTATCTTGGATAAGTATCTAGGAATGAAATAGATGTATTTTATGTTTAAGTCAGTAAGAAACTGCTCAACTATTTTCAAAGTAGCTGTACCATTTTCCATGCCCACCAGCAGTATTTGAGAGTTCCAGTCCCTCATGAAAATATGTTATCATCAAGCATTTTTTACTTTGAGCCACTCAGGTGGTGTGTAGTATCTTACTGAGATTTTAGTTAGTTAGCTAGTTAGTTAGCTAGCTAGTTAGTTAGTTAGTTAGTGGTTCTGGGAATTAAATCCAGGACCTTCAGACTGAACTATTTCCCTGGCCCTTTTTATTTTTAATTTTGAGACAGGGCCTTGCTAAGTTACTAAATTGCCCATCCCGGGCTTGAATTTACAATCTTCCACTCTAGTTTCTTAGAGTGCAAGGATTATAGGCCTGCACCATCATCCCCAGCCTTGCTCTGATTTTAACTTGCAGTTCTCTAATTACAAAAGATGTTGGGCAACTTTTCATGCATTTATTGACTCTTTGTACTTTTTTTTTTTTTTTTGAAATGTCTGCTCATATCTTCTACCCATTTCTGGTTTGTCTTGCTGTTAGAGAGTTGTGGGAGTATAAGATAGAATTCCCCACTGAAGTCATCTGGGTTTGTTGTTTTCTTCAGGCGAAGGTTTTTAGTTATAATTTTAGTTTCTTTAGTAGAGGTAAAGTTCATATCTTGTACTCATTTGTCAGTTTTGGTAACAGTTTTCGAGAATTTGTCTGTTTCATCTAAATTGTCAAATTTATTGACGTAGTTATTCATGATTTTCTCTTGTTAGTCTTTTAAAGTCTGTTGAATATTTAGTGTACACTGTTTTATTACTGTCTTATAATCTCTGTATTCTGTTTTTTTGGAACCAATCTAGCTAACGGTTTATTAATTTTATTAATTTATTCGAGGTTACCACTTTTAGTATTATTGATTTCTCTGTAGTTTGCCCATTTTTCATTCATTGATTTCCAGTCTAATCTTTTTTATTTTAACCTCTTACTTCCTTTAGATTTATTTTTGCTCATTTTTTATAGGACCTTAAACTAGATTCTTAGATCATTGATTTGAGACTTTTCTTTCTTTCTTTTTCTTCTTTTTTTTTTTTTTTTTTTTTTTTTTTTTTTTTTTTTTTTTTTTTTTTTTTTTTTTTTTTTTTTTTTTTTTTTTTTTTTTTTTTTTTTTTTTTTTTTTTTTTTTTTTTTTTTTTTTTTTTTTTTTTTTTTTTTTTTTTTTTTTTTTTTTTTTTTTTTTTTTTTTTTTTTTTTTTTTTTTTTTTTTTTTTTTTT
>RJWM01038961.1:0-16422 GCA_004363535.1 Dasyprocta punctata | reverse complement strand
GCTCCAGCTGGATTCATGGAGGACATTGCCATGGGCTCCAGGTCCTCAGCTAGATTCTTTGGGTCTCTAGTTCATGGACAAGTTTCCTTCACTCTTCTACATTTGAATCTTTGGGTGAATATTATGAAATAATCCTATAAATTGTATGTCCTGTATTAAATCTATTCCCTTGAAAACCCTGACTACAACAGATTACAAAACACTTATTGGAGAAAGGATAATCTCTTCAACAAACAGTGCTTGGAAGACTGGATACCCACATATAGAAGAATGAAACTAGAACTTTTCTTGCCCTGTACAAATATCAACTCAAAATGGATCAAAGACTTAATGTAAGACCTGAAACTAGAATTACTAAAAGAAAATGGGAACTATATTCAAGACATTGGTACAGATAATAATCTCCTGATTAGGACTCAAATAGACCAAGAAACAAAAGCAAGAATTGAAAAGTGGGATTGTATCAAGTTAGAAAGCTTCTGCACAGCAAAAAAAACTATTAAGAGTGATGAGACAATCTACAGAGTGGGAAAGAAGTTTGTCAGCTACCATCTGACAGAGGATTAATATCAAGAATATATAAGGAACTAAAAAAAATCTTAATAGCAACAAAAAAATCCCGTCAAAAGATGGGCAAATTATCTACATATCCACTTCTCAAAAGAAGTCAAAGTGGCCAATAAATAAATGAAAAAATGCTCAGTCACATGTGATGACACATACCTTTAATTCCAGAAATCTGGAAGGCTGAGGCAGGAGAATCTTAAGTTGGAACTCAGCCTGGGCAGCTTAGTGACTTAGAGAGATCGTGTCTTAAAAGAAAAAAGAAAAAAGGGTGGGGGATATAGCTCAGTATGAAAGCCCCGTGTTCAGTCCCCAGTACAAAGAAAGAAAGAAATGCTAAATATCTTTAGTTCTCAGGGAAATGCAAATCAAAGGTACATTGAGATTTTATCTCTCCACAGTTAGAATGACTTTTATGTTAAAAAAAAAAAAAGAACAAATATTGGTGAGGTTGTGGAGAAAAATGAACTCTTATACACTGTTTGTGGGAATGTAAATTAGTATAGCCACCATGGAAAACAGTATGAAGATTCTTCAAACATCTAAAAATGGAACTACCATACAGTCAGCTATGGCACTCCTAGGTATATTTAAAGGAAATGAAGTCAACATACAAAAAAGATACTTGCATTTATAGAACTACCTTCATTGAGGCAAACTCCCAATAGTGAAAATATGGAATCATCCTGATGCCATCAAGAGAAAAATAAAGAAAATATGATATGTATACAACATATTGTTCACTCACAAAGAAAAATTAAATCCTGCAGGAAAATGAATGAAACTAGATGACATCACAGTAAAAAAAAAAATAAGCCAGATATAAAAGAAAAGTATCACGCACTTTTCCTCACCTACTGTTATGGTTTGAACTTGCAATATCCCCCAAAATTAATGTGTTGAAGGCTAGGTTGCCAGCTGATGGACATTTTCAGAAGTGAATGGGTCATGAGGGCTCTGACTCCATCAAATAGATCAATCCACTGTCAAAGTCTTAATTCGAATGGTAATACTGGGAGATGAGGGTCTAATTGAAGGGAATGGATCATAAGCACCTAACCCTGGAGACTGGATCTGTCCCTGTTCCTGTTCCCTTCCTCTCTGGTTCTTTCCACTTGCTTTGTTTCCCGGCTGCTGGGAGGAGAGCAGTTCTTCTTCACCATGTCCCTCCGCCATGATTTTTCTGACTCAGCAGTCAATGGACCCAGCTGGTGGTGGAATGAAGCCTCAGAAACTGTGATCCAGAATAAATCTTTCCTTCTTATTGTTGTGTTTTTTCCAAGTGCTTGGTCCTTGGGATAAAAAGCTGATTAACACAAATGTGGAAACTAAAACAACAACAAAAAGGATGCTTTGAAATTAGAACAGGACTTTTAGGGTTGGGGAAGGAGGCCCACTGGAGGAGAAAGATGGGAGAGAAACAGTAGGAAAAATAGGTTGCATGTGACTCATGCACAAATATGCATGTATTCTTAATGAAATCATTATTCTTAATGAAACTCATTAATTTCTACAATTAACTTGCATGTGTTACTCATTTTTAAAATTTTTAAAGGATTAATTGGTGTGCACTGAGAAATACAAATTTATTTTGTCACCAACCTGAGCCAAATACTTGAAAGGAGGGTACATCAACTGTGGCATGATATCCTACCATGCAATATCAATCTAAAAGTAAATAGTGGGGAATTTTTTGGAACAGTCATTGATTTGCATAGTCATCAACATTGGAAAGCATTTGCTGGATACCTGTGTGTTCAAACTAGGAAGGTTATAGCATTGTTCTTTTCCATTACCACTCAAAATTGAAGACATACTGAATACCTGTTGATGACTGACAAATTATCTGATTAGTTTCTGTGTTTATTCACTAAGCATTAATGCTCCCATTCTGGAGGGTCCCTTTCCACAGTTTAGCATGAATATGTGAGAATGCACAAGAATTTCTTCTAAATTTTAACCTGTGGCATTTATGATACTCCCAACCCAATGACTTTCCCCCATTGTACACTGACATAATGTGAGAACTAGGCACAAATGAGTCTTTTTTTTTTTAATGAAAATCCACGGTTGCATTCAGAAGAGCTCACTGGGCACCTTAGAATATCCCCCTAGGTGTTCAGTGATCTTGGCTGCTAAATGACACTACTGTCTACAGAACCTGAAAGTCTGCTCTAACCAGGCTATAGAAGAAGGCTCCACCCCAGCTTCCCTGGCAGCTCCAGCAGAAAGGTGGCCTCACCGCCCTGCAGCAGCACCCCAGGTGGCACTCTGCTCAGGAATGCGTCCAAATCACTGCTGGCAGAAATGGCCACCAGGATCACAGAGCCAGGGAATGCATTATCTCCCATAAGTGCTAAAGCAAATGAATTACTAATAATGGGACTGGCTTTCTCAACTAAAGTATTTTCTCCAGCACTCAGAGCCCTACCACAGTGTAAAAGTATTGCAGAGAGCACTAAGAACTTCATTTTTCCAGATAACATTTCCTTTCCACAAATTAAAACTGCTCAGCATTTGTTTCAATGGTGCTTTAGCTCAGTCGGCTGTAAAGGTAATCCTGCAACACTCTGCTTAAAGAAACAGCAAGAGTATGCTGAGGTTTCTCTTCTTGAACTTCTCATTGACCCAACCAGGACTTAAACCTGGAAGAGATAGGCATCCAGGGAACACCCCATGGAGAACAGGAAGAAGTCATTTGTATAGCCTTTTAATGACAGGGCACTGTGTGCTGAAGCCCAAATCCAATGACATAACCTTTTCATCGAAGATGGAAAATAAAAATGAAGCTGACATTTTTACCTGATATAGTAAAAGAGATATTATCTTGAGCAGGTTTGGTTTTATACATGAAGTAGTTGATGCAAGCATACAATATTGGAGCTCAAAAAACAATACCCCAAGATAGGGCCTATTGGAACGCTGAGCGCTTTGAACTTATGGACACTGGAAGAGCCTCAGAAGCAAAGTTTCCACTTCTCTTCTATCCTTTCTCCTGCTTTCCTCCCTCCTCCAAGGCAAGCTGTGAAAATTAGAACCCTTCTTTGCCAAACCCTGCCATAAACCCTAGAATATTACTCCAACCTTCTCTCCCTTTCTATCTTAGAGCAGGCCATAAAGAAATTCTTTGACCCACCTTGTCTGATAGTAGATCATAAGATTCTAATTTCAGGAGTCCTTCCTCATACCTGGGAGGAAGGAAAGCCACACAGAGAAGCCAAGAAGAATCTGAATGGACAGCTTTGCTGGTTTTCCTTCTTAGTCTGCTTTGTTCGATCATAACTTTCTGTCCAAATACAGTCTACATGCTTGTCTGTTCTTCCTAAGCATAAAGACAGATACTTTTCCCTGGGTGTTTGGGTCTTCATTTCTTTGTCTCCCATGTCATTTTGATGAAACTTGTTATACTTTTCTCTTGTTAACCTATCCTGTGTGTGTGTATCTGTATTACTTTCTGAACCCAGAACCTTACATGTGCTAAGCAAAGACTCTATTACTAAGCTATATTCCTAGCCCCTTTTATTTTACTTTATTTTATTTTATTTTATTTTATTTTTATTTCTATCAAGGTCTTGCTAAGTGGCCCTCATTGGCCTCAAACTTGAGAACCTCTTGCTTCAGCCTCTCAAGTAGCAGGATATACAGACATGTGCCACTGTGCTTGACTTTGAACCTGTCTTTTGTCATGGGAGTGTTAGCCCTGACCACTGGGGTGCAAGAGGGAATATATCACTCCTTTTCCACCTCTACAACAGTTAGACCAGTATATTTGAAGAGCTCATATTGATATCAAATAAATATTCAATTATTTATTAATATATCACCTCTTCTGGTGCAGTAGCATTGTCTATAGCATCTCTGTCCCAACTGTTACAACTCCCTCTACCTGTCTCATTAGTTCTGAACCACATTTGTTTACCTTAGTGAATTTTGCCTCTTGTTTGCATCATCTTGGGTGGTGTTGAGAAATGCTGTCTTCTGAAGATATTCTATTTTTGGAAACACTTAAGGAACTGCCTGTGGGAGAGGTACTAGTTCTAATTTTAATTGTTTAGAAGGCCGTGCCTTTGTTCTTGCATAGATAAAATATTCCATGGATGAGGTCATAGTGATGGCCTTCGAAAGGCCAATCAGAAAGGGGACAAGCTGAAACAGAACATCAAGGAGAGCACAGATTCCATGACAGTCTGAGTCCAGCATGACCCCAAGAATGTGCTCTTCAGTCAAATGTCAGCCTTGGCCCACTGGGGAGGAGGTGCAACTTCTCTGTTGAGAGATACATGGTTTAGGCAAATAGTTCTGATGCCATTAAACCTCCTAGAACTCATTTATCTTTAGCCTTCTCTAATGGTCTTCCCAGGAGGGACTGTGCACTGTTCATGATGACATGAGTATTTTCAAGTATATGTCATTCTTATTCAGACCATGAACTGCGAATTATTGGGGGATTACCATCATACCCTTGTGTTAGCTAATTATGAGGGCATCCCTAAAAATTGTATGTCATGCTGCTGAGAGAATCAGTCATCAAGGCCTTCTATGCTAAGGATTCTGGTCCAGACCATGGTGAACACATCAAGGTGATGTCCTTGTGAAGTTCCATGGCATATCAGCAAAAATTTTCTTACAACTGTCTTATTGATCCCCAAGTATATATCATGTCTGTCATCTTACAGATGGGGAAACTGAGGCTGTAAAATATTAGTAACTTGTCCAAGATATACTCAACCAGGTGCTGGAGTGAGGATTCAGACACAAGCCCTTTGCATTATAACAGGCCTGTCTTTGTAGCTCTGCCGTAGGAAGCTGTTATCTCCTCTAGATTGGACTTAATCCATCTTTCTATCTACACTTAAAAACAATGTCCAGCAGAAAATAGGCCCTCAAGTCTTCTAAATAAATGATGGTCAATGACATGTTTAACTTCTGGCTTCACAACTTCCTTTCCTTTGACCTTATCCATCACCTTGAGCCTGGGTTTTCACTCCCATAATAGAGATGCTAATGCCTGCCCGCATTATCACAGTGTTGTCCAGGAATCTAATGCACTTGGGCTTGTGAGCATGCTTTTACAAGTGATAAAATATTATCAACTGGAAGTATTTGAAGTAAGTTCAACTCTACGATTCCACCCACGATGTATACAGTATCCTCACTGCCCTAAGTGCAGAGATTTTATCTTGTTCCAGACAGGGTCATAAGTTCTATCAGACTTTTAGCTCTTAGCAATTTCAGGAAGCTGCATTTTACAGAAGGGGAAAGTGAGACTCAGAGAGATTAAACAACCTGGCCATGACACATAGCTAGAAAGGGAAGGAACAAGATTTGAACCTAGGTAGTCAGTGATTACATTCTCCACCACTCCATCCAGAGTGGCTAAATAGTCTTTCTTATACTCTCTCTAATTTTTAACACAATTATCAGATATCAGAGCTAGAAGTGATTATGTGCCCCAACCCTCGTCAGTGAAGAGGGGAGGAGGTTGAAGTGTAAGAAGGAAAACAGACCTTGAAATGTATGAACTTGGCTGTGGGCCTGATTTTTGGAAAGTGGTCTTTCCATCAAGGCACTACCTCAAAGATGGAACAGGTTCCCCTCCTCTCCCCGACAGGCTTGAAGGTCACACCCAGGTCATCCCAGAGAACATCCTGATTCCAGTGGGTAGGGCAGGTTTAATGCTTCAGATTCCCCATCTCTTGGTTCCTAATACTTCAGTGCTGAACATGCTGCTCAGGAAGCATAGAAGCGGGTGTGGGAGGCTGTCTGACCTCAAATCATTACACCCAAGCATGCGCTGGCTTGTCAGTGTAGGCAGAGCTGCCCCGAGGGGGAACCCCTGTTCACTGACAGTGAATGAGACAAGAAGAGAGACGGAGCAGAGGACACGGAAGGAGGTCCCCAAACAAAAGGTTCAGATGGGCAAGGCTTTGGCTTTGAGGTTTTAGAAAATCTGAGAATGAGGAGGAACATGGAGATGTTTCAGATCAGGGCACCACAAGCCAAGAAGGAAGCTGGAAACAGGGATTAGGAAGCAAAGTCAGTGACTCCCTTGTTTCACCCACGTCAGGCCATAGCGCAGTTTCCCAAAGCCATTTCAGGGTTTTAGTGGAGGTAAGAAAGCCGCTTTACCATCTCCCATACTCCACCAGTGCCCTTTCTCTCCTGAATCTTTCCTGGTTAGCCTGCAGAAAGCCTCCTCAAGCATCTGAGAGTGGATCCTCTGTTTGTTTTTCTTAAGGAAAACAAACAGTAGATGGGGAAGCAACCATCCTCTTCCCCTGAGACTTTTTTTCTACAAGCTTCCTTTACTGGGCAAGATTCCATTACTGCGAAGAAGTGAGCGTGAGTTTTCCTACTCTAATGGTGGAAAACCTGGGCAGAGAAGACTCTCGGTGTTTCCCACACTTAGCATCTGCTGGTGTGCACTACAGTAGTGAACTTTCCCCTCTTTCGTACACGACATGACAAGTGTCCTAAGTTTTGTATTAAATTGACATTTATGCAATTACTATGTAAACATAGGCCCTTCATGAGAAATCAAACACACAAGAAACCAAGCAATACAAATAAATTCAAAAGCAGAGTGTTTCTCCCATCACACTCAGCTCTCAAAGGTTAACGATTTAGCGGTGAAACATATGTGCTTTCCTATTAACCTTTTTATTATGCTTAAATTTTTCATCATCTGTGCTTCCTATAGAATTTTAGTGTTTTGTTTTTTCTTTTTTTTTTTAATAAACCAGGTAGATCATAAGCATTGTTTTATAATCTATTTTTAAAGATTTTGTTTATTTATTTATTTATTACTTAACTCTGTGCTGGCAATCTGCACATCAGTGTACTTGCCATTACCACATCCCCTGTAACTGCTGGGTAATATGTAGCATCTATGCTACTTGCTTAGTCAGTTTTCTGCTATTGGACTTGTGTGCGGTCCCAACATTTTTGTTTCTTGCAAACTCTTCCAGAATGCAAATTTCTGCATATGTATCTCTGTGCACATATACAAGCATGTTTTTAGGGACATTTTCTAGAAATGAAATTGCTAGGTCAGAAGGCATGTGCACATAAATTTTCTATGGAGATCCACAAATTGTTCTCAAAAATCTGTTCAGATTTATGAAGTATGCTCAAAGAATAATGAATGTTTAACTAAAAATAAATTATTACAGTAATAGGTACATTGCTATTAATGTCCTTCACTTTAAACACACTTATCCTATTGCTCTTTCCAGTTTCTGAAGTAGTTCTGGGAGTTCTGTTTTGTGAGGGTCTTTTCCAGGGTGAATCAAGGTCATGAGTGGATTAAAAATATTTGTGGCAATTTCAAGCAAATAAAAACATTACTGTGTGTATTTATCCACCTTATTTATGGGATCTAGCACTGTGTAACATCTGGCTCAAAGTCAAAAAGACCATGAAAGGTAAATGTTTTGAATCCACTCGGGGCATTGAGTTTGCCAAATTAAAGACACAAAAGATGAATTCCAGAACTGTTCAGAAAGTGGTCAGAAAGATGGGATAATGTGCTCAAATCAAGGGGGATTAAGGTAATGTGTTTTTTACTGTAATAAAAAAATGTTTATAATTTAAACGTTCATTGTATTTTTGATCTTACCTCATAGACATTTTCTGCACACCTTGTCAACACTGGATATTATCAATGTCTTTCTAGGATCATGAGAAAAAAAGGTGCACCACTGTTGTAGTCAGTGACTTGCAAGGGAATAGATCTGATACAGGACACATAAATTTATGGGAGTATCTTATAACAGTCACCCAAAAAGTCAAATGTAGAAGAGTGTAAGAGACCTGTCCTTGCACTAGAGACCTGAAAAATTCAGCTGAGGCTCTGCATCCCACACAATGTCCCACACAAGTCCAGCCGAAGGCCTACAGTGCACAGCTATGTCCTCCAAGAATCTAGCCTGAGGCCTATTGTCCACAACAATGTCTCCTGTAAGTCCATATCAAGGATCTGCACCAGGAAAACCCAAAGGCCAGTGGTGGAAACTAGAAAGTCTGGGCTGATGGGTGGGGTGACGGATCTGTGCCAGAACACTGAGGGATCTACACTGGCGTCAGGAAGTGACGCTTAAGGCAAAGACCAGAGCTCTCTGAAAGAAAACCAGAGCCATCTCCAGCAACAGAGAGGAGCTGAACTCCTCCTCCAACAAGAACAGCAGAGTTTGTATCAGGAAAACCAGTGACAGCGAAGTCAGAACACTGGGAAATCAGAAGTACTGTTCTCTTTTTATGCCATTAGCAACAATCCTCAGGTGAGTTCAGAACTACGCTGACTCGGTTTAGCTGGAAATTCATGCTTAAGTTGACCATTAGTTATTTCACCATAACCATTTTGGCCACTTTGCATTTCTCTGATTACTAGTAAAATTGAGTCTCTTTTCATGCATTAATTGTCACGTGTTATCCTTTTATGGAGTAAGCCTTATGATTTTACAAAGAAACCAAACAAACCTCTGTTGCATAAGATATTACTATGGATTGAATGTCCATGTCCCCAAAATTCAGTTGAAATCCTAACTTCCAGGTGATGGTATTAGGAGGTGGGAGTGTTTGAGAGGTGATCAGGAAGGAGGTGAAAGGAAGACGGAGGCCTCCTGGTGGGTTGAATGCTTTCATGAAAGTTGCCCCCAGGGTGCTCCCTCCCCTTACTGGCTAGCAAGTGAGGACATAAAGAAGATACTGGAGGCTGAAACCCAGAAGTTGGCCCTCACCAGACGTCACCATGCTGGCCCTCTGATCTTGGACTTCAAGCAGCTAAAACCGAGGAATAAATATCTGTTGCTTATAAGTCACTCAGTCAATGGCACTTTGTTATAGGAGATTGAGTTGACTAAAACAGATCTCTGCGTTTTCTTAATTATGGCTAAAAGACAAAAATAAGCTAAAGTTATTGATTGAGTTGGACTGTTAGAACATATGTGTCTGGTGACTTTTTATAGAAGTAACATTCAGAGGTTGCATAGATACAAAATTCTAATTTGAACAGAAGGTAAATCTGCACAGAGCACTTCCTTCTGACAAATCTGATATAGAATACAAATGTCCAGATTTAGAGATAGATTTGTTCAGGAAATAATTCTTTTCTTTACAAATCATTTCACCATGTAGTTCCCTTATATGGGCAGCTTACCTACATGTATTTGAAGTAAAATACCCTCTTATAAAAACGTGTTGTACAAGCACAGTGTTATGAAAATACCTAACATGAAAGAAAGCGATGTCTCCTAAAACATGCTCTTCTTGCAGGGGAAGCTGTTGCATTCTTAAAGTTTTCTTTTGAGGCAGGACATCGTTAGGATGTGTTTTCTCCCCTTTACTCCTCCTTTTCAAGCTGTGAAGGAAGAGGACAAAGAATTGATGTTTTGCCCTCAGGTGGGCAAAAGATAATTGCTAGGATCAGTTATTTTGAACTTGTCCCAGTCTTGTTCCCAGCGGAGTCGGCCACCCTTGACCCTTGGATTCTCCAGGAGGATAACCAGTAAATATGTGACTTCCTTGACAGCCCTGGTTCAGGACAACCAGCTCCTATTTCAGCCACAGCTCCACACCAGAGCTACCCCTCGGGTTCAGGGTCATCCCTGGAAGCTCCTGAGGGGCATAATATAGAAACATTTCAACCCTTCGATCCAGTCACATAATTTTCCTCTAAGGCCCCACCACAGACAGATACCTTGATTTCTCTCTGACTTCTAATAAATACTGTCCTTCTTTGGTTTTCCTGGAAGAATAGTTTTATGTTGGAATTCAAAGCCTTAGGCCATAAACTGGTCACCACTGTGTTTCAGATGCTGGTACCTGAGATGGACAGGTTCTTATCAGTGGGAACAGGCATATTTTAGCCCTTCTGCTTTTCACCACCCGCTGAAACTTAGTAGCTATGCATCCCCCAGACCCAGAGTACTGCCATATCCAGAACTTTCAGGATAAAAAATGACAAAATGTCTCTCCTTTAAAAATGACATACAAAAGACTTCGTTGATCTTCCAACAGTTTGTTAAAAATAACTTTTGCTTTGCAAGAACTTCTGTTGCTTTAAAAATGTTTACTAATCTTTCTTTAGTAATCCCTTTCTCCATTCTATTTTCATTTGTCATTGCAATTTTCAAAATATACATAATTCATTAATATCGCTCATGAAAAACGTGGGTTCAAGTTAATTCTTTTACTCTTGATCTCTGGTCATTAGGATATCATTTTAAAGTTAGTGATTCCATTATCTGTCCATTGGGTTGTGTGATTTATTACACATTACATTTTTATATAAGTATTAGTATCTGTTATATTTCTGTCTTGTCTATGTTTATGTTTTAGAGCAAATCCCCAAAATACTATTTTGCCTATTTTAGTATTATAATAAAACCAATTTTCAAGTAAAGCTAAGTGTCTGTTATGGTTCTTTTCATCAAGATTCTCTTCATTTTTGTGAATGAATTTTAAATTTATTGTATGAAATTCTGTAAAGCAGGGTGTTAGAATGAAAATTAGAATTCCAATTTATACCTGGAGAGAATTATCACCTTTTCTATATTTCTTCTCTTCTTTGTGGAACAGGGCATTTTGCTCCAACTACATTAGATGAATTCCCAAGCATTTTCTATTTTTGTCTGCTTCTGTGAATATTATAATATTTTTTTATTAAACTTTCTTTTTACATATAATGCTAAAATTAGGAGATGATGCTCATTTTTTGAAGTTTTAAACAGCTCTTACTAATTTTTATGTCAATGTCTTTGGATTTATTAGGAATACATTTTTGCCACTTAAAAACAATCTTTTGATTTCTCTTTTCCAGAATTTTAAACTCCAGCCTGTTTAATTCAGTCTCATGACTTTAATAACCAGAAACATACAGTAGAAGAGATGAAAGTTCATGTTAAGAACCAATTATCCAAGAGATAATAAGATCCTAGGGGCAAAAATGACTCATAGTCCAAGGAAGGAAGAATTTCGAGGTGAGGAGATTTGCCCCATGTGTTTCAGTTATTAGAATCTCCCTTAAAGAGATAATAAATAAATGTGGACAAAGCTTGATCTAGGAGGATTCTCAGAGTATTATTCACCAAAGTCAAAACTTGCAAACAACCTAAATGCACTGTAATTGGGAAATTGATAAATAAGGCAGTCCATGTAATAGAAGTATATATGGGCATTAAAAAAAATAAGGTTTGCCAGGAGTATATGATCACTTAAGAAAATAACTGTGAGTTGTTTATTTAAGAAGCAAGATATGAATTAAATATACATGTAAAGTATAAATTTAAGCATGTATATATAGAAGATAGAGTTAAGGAACTTGTCACTTGTAGTCATCTCCAAATCATTGTAGTATGAATCATTTTCTTCCTTATATTTTCTTTATTTTTCATTTTTCTATAACGAGCATATATTACCTTGTAGTGAAAAATAATACTGCTATGGACAGAATGTTTGTGTCCCCCCCCCCCAAATTTCACATGTTGAAGCCGAATCTCCAATGTGACAGTATTAGAAGGTGGAGTCTTTGGAGGTAAATAGGTCATGAGGGTGGTGCTTTTGGGATAGACTGAGTGCCCTTATAAAAGTCTCTAAAGTGATGCTCTCTCTCTGAGCCATGTAAGGGCACAGAGTAAATCATAACCAGAAACTGGACCTGCTCACACTTTGATCTTGGACTTTCTAACTTCCAGAATTGTGTGAAGTAAATGCTTCTTGTTTAAAGCCACCCATTTGTTGTAGTCTGCTTTGTATTGCTATAATAGAATAACAGAAATAATAGGTAATTCATAAAGAAAATAAATTTATTCTGACAGCTCTTGAGGCTGAGAAGTCCAAGGCTGACGACCTTCCTGCTACACTGTCCCATGGCAGAAAGTGGAAGACACAGAGCACAAGCCAGTGCAAGACAGGGCGAACTCAACTTACAGCAATCCACTCTCAATGAAATTAACCCAGTCCCTTGGTAATGACATTGGCCCATTCGCCTTTTATTAGACCCACTTCCCAACACTGTTTAATAGGGTATTAAGTTTCCAACACATTAACTTTGGGGGTCACATTCAAATCATAGCCCCATGGTATACCATTTTGTTATGGCAGCCCCAAATGTACTAAATCAAAAACCATAATACTGACTACTAATGTGAAAGGAAGACAAAGGAGGAAGAGGTCGAATCAAGTAGGAAAGAGAACTAGATCACAGGATTTGACTAAAGTTAAGCCACTAGCATTTGAATTAAGTACTATGGACATGGAGATGAAAGTCATGAGCCCCTGATTAGGTACACAAATTCTGATGACAGCCAGCAGTCAATTTTGTAATGTAGCTAAAACTCACTGAACTTGCAATGGGCAGTTTTCTTTGTAGGGGTGAGATGGGTATCATAGATTAAAGATGGCTGCAATTCTTTGCTTCTCTTCCCACTGACAGATGAAATCAAATTCATCATCCTTTGAATCTGACCTGGCCTTACCGACTTACTTCATCAGTAGAATGCAGTGGGGTAGTGACATTCTGAATTCTCTGAGTCCAGATCATGAGGAGCCTTACTTTCCACCGGGTTCCTTGGAACCTTCTCTGTGGGAATCCTGAGCAGCTGAGGAAGAGGTTCAGCTACCCTGAGTCCCCCACACTGAGCAGTACTGGGAAACTGCTCTAGTTGGCAGTATCAGCTGAGCTCAGCCTTCTAGCCACCCCCAAAAAAGTCACAGACACACGAAAAGAATGTTCACACTCTCTCCTGACCACCACATCCAGCAGTCACTAAGTGGCCTGTGTGAATGACCCGTGGAATGGAAAAATTACCCAGCTACTGCCTGCCTGAGTTCCTGAGCCAAATAACTGCAAAATATCATGAACTGGTTGCTGTTTGAAGACCTATATTTTGGGTTGCTCTCCAAGCAGTGAGAGATAACAGAAGCACTGGAGGTGCACCCACTGCTATTTATTTGAGTCTTTGCTGCTGAGCTTTCTCTTGGCATCTGCCAGAATCATAGGGAAATCTCTGGGAAGTACAAGGGTCCTTAACTGGGTAATTCTAGCAAGAAAGCTCTGAGTTTCACAAGCATCAGTGCCTTAAATCTCCATCTAAGAAATTCTCCCAGGAAAATCTGCAGCTATCTGCTGTTGGTTATAGCTACTATAACTGAAGTAGGCATTGGACAAGGGAATGAAAGTATTCTGAAGAGGGAGGAACTGTGAGGAAATCCCAAGGGGGACTTTCCAGTCCTGGCCATTGGCAAGTATGTGACAATTTGTTGAAAGGTAAGTTCAGGTCCAGAACAAACATTTTCAGTTCCCCTACAAAGACCCTCTGCACATTTGGACTAGTTTTAATCCTTCCCCCAACCCCACAGGAGTTCTCTGACACACTGAGGTGCAGTCCTGGTCACTGGGTCCTTAGTACTGGGATAGTCTCCACGGGTCATCTAATCCTGCCCTCTCATCTTTTAAAAAAGGAAGCCAAGTCTCATAAGCATGGGGTGTTCTAAATCAGACAGTTTGTAACCGGCAGAGAAGTAGCAGAAAGCCCAGCCTCCCTGGTCCAGGCTCATAGCGTGTGTGTGGCCGGGTGTGTGCACACCCATGGACACCCTTACATACCTTTTCATAACGTCAGTACATAATAAGAAACAGGAAGAGAGGAAAAGGAAATTTTGATTTTTTAACACTTAATTGGCAGGCATATTAATCAATAAACCAGTTGGTTTCTTGATTTTCCCCACCAACAATAATTGCTGGAAATGTCTCTCTCAGGAGAACGGGTCAATGCACAGGGGCTGCTTAACAAGCACAGTTGGTCCTGGGGTTATCACTACCTGTGCTAGTGTAGCTGAGCTTGAGAGGTAAGAGGAGACTTGAGGACGAAGCTGAGGCCTCCCACCTGCAAAGGCTGGCAGGTGCAAGGCCCACCTGCAGCTTCCTGACCCCGAGAGCTTCTCTTATTTTAGGGCTTCAAAACTGCTAGCAGGACATTGTGTTTGCTGGGGACACACTTGCTGAAAATCTTGCACTGGGTACGTTTGTGCCTGTTGTCACCCATATGTTGTTTTCTCTTTTTAGTTTCTGAAGAGGAATGTGTGGCTCTTCGTGTGAATAAAAAGAAGTTACATAAGGAAGGATTCAATAGGTAACATTTACAACCAAGCTAATTTTCTTAATGAAAATATCGTAAGAATTCCCTTTTTGAAATTCCATTCTCCCTTTTACATTTACACTTTGGCATGCATTTTGAGGTTCTTTTCATTTTAATTCCATTACTAAGATCAGATAAAAATTGCAACACTTTATCTTCTCTCTAGTCTTTCAAGTTCTCTGTGAAATTTTAGATGGAAGGAGAAAGGAGGCTTTAGTTTGTAGTTACCAAGTGTGCTAGGATTTGGGTCTGATTTGAAAGCATCTCCATGGGTTCATGTTTGGGAAAGCTGTTTCTCACTGTGGCACTCACTGCAGAGGCAGTGGGAGCCTCAGAGGCCACTGGGGTACTGCGCCCAGAGAGCTTAAAGTACATGTGGGACTGTGAGTTCATTCTTATGGGAATGTGGTTGTAAAAGAGCAAACCTGATCCCTCCTATTTTTTTGGTGATACCATCTCTCTTCTTTTAAGGGTCTTCTGCTCCAAGATCTGAGCCAATGTCAGTATCACACCCTTAAACTTCAAGAACTGTAAGCTAAGCAAGCATCTTTTCTTCATAAAGTCATCCAGTCTCATGTATTTTGTCATAGTCACAGGGCATGAACTAAGAAAATGTAACTCTAACAAAAGTAAATTTATTTTGGGTGCTCAATTTTGTCCCCACATTGAGCTCCAGGGTGGCTCATAAGCACCATTTTTAAAATTTAATGATTCTGAGTTCATGTAATAATTTCACACAAGAATAAAGTGCTTATGACCCAGAAACTGGATGGATTCTGCCTCCCTCCCCTGGGCTGTTCATATGAGGGAAATGATTATTTTGCTTTGTTTGTTCAGATTTTGTATTTGTCTTGTAACATTAGCATTCTGTTCTTGTCCCAGACAACATCTGTCTGGTGCAAAATCCCAGCCAATTCCTGTATTACCTGCATGAAGGAGACTGCTGAGTGTCCTCAGAGGCCCATAAATTAATTCCAAAAACACCAACACAGCTCTCTGGGTTAGCATGAGAATGCATGATCCTAGAAATAAATCTGTGTAGAAAGAATATAATAAAGGGCTTCAAGTTGTCTAAGACAATGATCTTTGCTAAATTTAATGTGGAGGAAGAGACTATTGAAATAACTACTCTGACTATTCCTATCTGCCTTCCTCATTTCTTCTGAGTTTCTCCATTGTGATCAGCAGAGAAATTATTTCTTACCAACACTCATGAGACTTCACTGTTGGAATAAGTCGACAATGCCATGTTGACCCAGTGGGAGTAAAATGTTCTTATTAATTATACTTTTCACTAGTACATATTTGCACATAGAGGCTAAACAGATTCTGCAGAATTCCACAAGCATGGATATAAAGCAAATTCGTTATAAATTGTTTAGAACTTGGCATTCTCAAAAACAACAAGTTAAACCAATTCCAAGCCTAGAATAATATACAGTTGGCAGCTACTTCTGGACAAAAACATTGAGATACGATGTTTGTGTAATTATTTTAAAATGCAGCTGAGAATTTTGAAGCCCAATACTTGGAGCAATGGCTGAGTATTAAAAGAGCTCTGCACATAGATAGAAAACTAGCCAGAGCCCTAAGGAACACCGGGCCCCAAGCCAAATGCGGAGGCATGCTCTGCAAAACCAGCACTTGCCCCTGGACTGCTGCCAGATATTCTAACACTGACTTGAAGTGCAGGCCTAAGGTAGACCCTGCAATATTACAT
>RJWM01038960.1:0-16412 GCA_004363535.1 Dasyprocta punctata | reverse complement strand
TTTTTTTTTTTCATACCTTCCTTCCTCGGTTCCCCTTATAGTACCTCTTATTGTTTTCTAACTAAATGTCCTTACCAATTGGCCAAATATAGTCAAACGAGATAGTATTGAAAAACCAATAATAGATAAGATAATGGGCGAATACATAGTAATGTAGCATTGATTTCTATGATGCCTCATATTAGTTTCAAGGCAGATGCCTATATCATCTGTTGTAACACAATCATACTAAAATAGGTTAAAATCCCTGTGCATAGAGCAGTGAAAGTAATTTAAAATAATCAAACAAAACAAAAGAGAATAAAACCCAACCCAACAAAACAATAAAAATGATATGGTGTCCCTGCTGGGATCGCTTCTTCATGAGGTCTGGTTCTCTCCTTCCACAGTCCTCAAATAGTGCTGACTCACAGAGAGGCTTGGTTGTGGCTGTCCCCACTGGGGCAGACGCCCTTGCATGGCACTGGTTTCCAGGCAGGGATCACCTCCCAGTGAGGGTGAGGCCTGGTACTCTCCCCCTGCAGTCTGCAAATGGCGCTGACTCACAGAGAGAGGCTTGGGAGTGGCTATCCCCCTGGCCATTATTTTTTTTATCAGTCTTTTGGATCCCAAAATGTAATATACGTGCAAACCCCCATAGGAGCATGAAAGTGAAAGAGTTTGTAAAAGAGGTGAGATGAAAGCCAGACTGATGTCCTGGAAATGGACGGATGAGTGGGAGGAGAGACCGATGGTGTCAGATGCTGTAGGTTGGTCAAAGGAAGATGAAAACAATTGGATTTGGCAAAGTGGAGGTCAGTGGTGATGTTGATAAACACCTTTGGTGGAGTGATTGGAATAAAACTCTAAATGGATTGTGTTCAAAAGAAGTTGGGAGGAAAATCTGAAGGTAGAAATCACAAGTAGCTAATTTGATGAGTTTTACTATAAAAAAGAGTAATATAGTGACAACTGGAAGAAGCAATGGGATCTGGAGATTTTTTAAACTGGGGAGGGCACAAAATAAAGCACAGGATGTTTGTGTGATGTTGGATCAATGCTACAGAAAGGGAGGATTTGATGGAAGAAAAAAGAGAGAGAATTGCTGCTGTAATGGCCTAAAGTTAACAAACTTGGTTACATCCAAGCTTAAGTGAAAATTTTGGCCTTAGATAGATGCACAGAAAGGTGGTATATTCACAGCAACAAGGGGAATTTCAAAGTATAGGTACAAAGGTGGATAAGGCAGAGGGAGCTGAATGGCTTCAGTTTTCTCAGAGAAATAGGAAACAAAGTCATTATCTAAAACTGAGGACAGCCAGGGATTTAGCTCAGTGGCTTAAGTACCTGCCTGGCAGGCATGAGGTTGTGAGTTTGATCCCCAGGACTTAAAAAATAAAGACTGAGGACAGGGAAGGAGATAAGTAGAAGTCTGAGGACAGAGGAATAGAGTGTAGCAGTCATCTAGAGGAATGAGCAAGTAATAGATCTTGGGAAATGTAGTGTAATTGGCAAGCAGAAGGAAGTGACTGCTTGAAGTTAATAATTATGAATTCAGAGAGTGATAAGCGAGGAAAGATTTGCAGTTTTTCTCCTACTGAGATAAGCTTCAGGGGTGAAGACTCAGACAGCTTTAAACAGGGTTGAGATTTAGCTAAGAGAGATTAATGATCTGAAGTTCAGCACCTCATTTGTGAAATAACAATGGGAAATACGTACATGTGGACCACATCTCCTCTCCAGTGCCAGGAAATGGTGCTGGAGCCATGGGACCTTTCATAGAACCCTTGTGTTGTGTGCGTTGCCTGAACTGAATATTGCAGCTAAAAATACGCATACCTCTCTGCCAGTGCTAAAGTGGAACTTAGTCAAGATAGTCCGCTCCCCCAAGAAACTCCTCAGCTCAAATTCCCACTCACTAATGCTTCATATCCTTCTGTATTCCACTGAATTGAATAAAGATAAAAAAAGTAGTTTGGCTCCTGCTAGGGGGATTTTTTAAATGTCACAATTCAATTTTTTTTTTTTTTTTGCTTTTCTGTATTAGAAAATTGCTGTTTTTTTGTTGGTTTGTTGCTTGGGTTTTGATAGTTGATGAGAATAGACATAATATCTAGTCTCCGGTGGTTCTGAATACTTTAAAGCATTGATGAAGCCATCAGCCACATTTATCAAAGCCCTATATGCTAAGCCCTGGTGGATAGAAGAGTATAAGACACATTGCTTCTGCTTTAAAGGCCTCAAGATCTTATTGGTAGGGTGTAAGTAATAAAAACCTCTTAAGCTAAATGGCAAATGATAGAAAATTTCTTCTGTGAGTTCAGAGAACAAGCCACAAATCACAGTCTGGATGTTTAAGACAAGCTTTAAAAATGTAGGTTTTAGCTGGTGAGGTGGAGCATGCCTATAATCCCAGCACTCTGAGAGGCTGAGGCAGGAGGATTGTAAGTGTGAGTCCAGTGTGGGAAACTTAGCAAGGTCCTGTCTCAGAATTAAAAAAAGGGCTGGAGATGGGGCTCAGTGTGAAGGCCTTGGCTTTAATCCCCAGTATCACACACATGAAAAATGTTAAGTCTTGAGACAAAGATGCTGCTGAAACAAGGGAGAAAGTAAAATGGTCCTGGAAAAGGTATCAGTGTCAGAAAGATTTGAAAGGGAAAGGCTGAAGTACAAAGGCTGACAGATGACTTGGAGCAGTGTTCTTCAAAATGTTACACTGAACCAAATCACAAGGGTCTCAATAGCTAAATCTTGGAAACACAAATGCCCATCAACTAAGGAATGAATAAAAATGATCTGGTTCTTTTATATAATGGAGTACTACTCAGCCATAAAGAAGAATAAACTGGAGACTTTTCTATGTAAATGGAGATCATACTCATAAGTGAAATAAATTAGACACATACATAAACATCATTTTGTCTCCCTGGTGTGAGAAACTAAAAGAGTAAATAATGTTCAAAATGTACAATAGATATTGTGAAATGGGAAGAAATTGTTCAAATGGAAAGAGGAATTAGGGTGGGTGAAAGGGGAAAAGAAAGAAGGGAAAAGTGGAAAAATATGATATAGTTATACTATTAGTTTCTATTAGTTCATTAAAAATAAAGGTTTGTGCTAATATTGTTTGGAGAATTTTTTATGCCCATATCTTGTACTCTGAGTAATTACTTTGAAGATAATCATATACAATGTATTAACTATTGCTATTCTCAAAAAAAAAGAATTGTTGAAGGATTTTGCTTTGTTTTTAAAGCAATTGAAAGCCATTAAGGTTTAACAAAGGAGTAATAGTAAAACCCTGACAGACCCTGTCTTAGTTTTCTCCCATTGCTGAGACAAATACATGACATCCAAAATTAAGAAAGGAAAAGTTTATTTAGCTCACAGTTGGTAGAGGTTTCAGCCCATAATTAGCTGGCTCCAAGGCATGGTGGCACACAGCAGAGGGGCAATAGTTCATGGAGGTGGGAGAGAGCAAATTCAGTAACTGAACTTAACAGTGTCTTTCTGCCCCTTTTATACTCTATCCATGATGTTGGGATTAGAGTGGTGCCCATCCAATCAGTGGGCTGATCCAGAAATCACCCACCCTTAATCCCAGCATTGCACCACCAATCAATCACACAATCTAGATTCAGCTACCTCTAAAACTGCATGAGTCTTTGAGGGGGGAATTTAAACCCAAACCATAATCTTATAACAGTCCCCATGAGTCTTGGACATTCTAATAAAACAAGGACAAGCCATATTTTGAAGAGGGGCTGGAAATAATAATATCCGTGTAACACTGATTGTATTACTGCACCTCAATGTACAGTCTTAATCATATTTTAAAATATTCATTTCCAATTCTTCAGCATTAAAAACAGTATCACTATAAGCTTTCTTAATGTGTATACCTTTGTGAATACTCTTAATTATGTTGATCAAATTATAGGAAAAGGTACATAAATACTCTTTAAACTTTCTGATCTATATTGTCAAACCACCATCCAGAAACTCTATGCTAGTTGCATGCATAACTTTGGTATAAGAAAATATTTTTCCAGAAATATTCACAGCCAGTATTCTTACATACTTTTGCTTATTTCTGGAAAAGGGGATCATTTCCTTATTTTGTGTCTATTTCTTTGGCTGAAGTTGATGAGGGTGAACTTTCTGGCATATGTATAAGGACAGTTTAGGTTTTTATCGCATTGATTTTTTTTCCTAGAATTTTATTTTTCATGGGGAGCAGTTATTGTTTTCTAAAGACTCTTTTTATATTCATATATATCTGTTATATTTGCTGCACTTTTTTCCTGTTTGCCATTTGCTTTTAACTTTCCTATGGAAATTCTTGACATAAATTATTTTTTGTTTGTTTTGTATTTTATTTGTATTTATACATGGCAATACTGGAGATTGAATTCAGGGCCTTTGCATTGAGCTACATATCTAGCCATTTTTATTTTTTACTTTTTTTGGGGGGATGGGGTGTTGCTAAGTCACTTAGTTGTGTAGGCTGAGTTGAAACTTGTAATTTTCTTGCTTCAGCCTTCCAGAGTGCTAGAATTACGGGTTTGTACTACCACATCCATTTTTGTACAAGTAAATTTTAAAAATCTGTATTTTATATAATTCATGGTAACAGGATGCTATGTCTAAAAAATTTCCTGCTCAGTGTGGTAGTGCATGCCTGTAATCCCTGCACTGCATTCAGGAAGCTGAGGCAGGAATATATATGGGTATGTAATTGGTACAGAGTTTTTGGATGGTGATCTAGCAATATAGATCAGAAAATTTAAAGAGTATTTATGTACTCTGACCTATAATTTGATCAGCATAAGTAAGAGTATGCACAAAGGTTTATTCATTAACAAAGCCTATAGTGATGCTGTTTCTAATGCTGAAAAATTGGAAGCAAATGTTTAAAAAATATATATACATATACTTATATATATATATGTAATCTGATTGGACTTTATTGTAATAAAAAATGTGAGGAAGGAACTTATTTTAATCCTTTACTCTCTTCTTTTTCTGATGATCTGAATCATACTATTTGTCATATTTTAAATCTTTATCATCATACTTGAATGTTGTTCTATTGTTACTATGCTGTTTCATTGCTTTGCTACCAATAGTTGCACTTGTGTTAAATGCTTTTCATCAATGCAGGTTTATAATTCAATAGTGTAT
This sequence comes from Dasyprocta punctata, assembly GCA_004363535.1. NCBI lineage: Eukaryota > Metazoa > Chordata > Mammalia > Rodentia > Dasyproctidae > Dasyprocta > Dasyprocta punctata. Next base: position 11,249 of record RJWM01038960.1, on the reverse strand, counting down.
CTGACAGGTAATACTCCCCTTGCCCTTTTTTTTTTCAAACATTTTTCGGGAAGTTGGGGATTTGTTGTTCATTATTCAAACATTTATTTTTTCCAAGTAAACTTTATAATAATTCCAACAATTTGTAGGAATTCCTTTGATATTTTACATGACATATGTAGTTATTCTACATATGTAGAATAACTGGATGAGAATTGGAACACTTAGAATATTGAATATTTTAATGCAATAATATGGCATACTTACCTATCTATCCAAGCATTTTCCTCCTCAAGTCTTTATTTATGCTTTCCTGTTTCTTCACATGTCCTACAAATCTCTTAAATTTGTTCCCATGTATTTTCTGTTCTTTTTGAAGTGTTAAAGTGAATGGAATTTTCCACTATGTTTTTAAACTACTAGTTTCTGGTAAGGGGGAAGGTGTTTTGGACATTTCCTTTTTGTGGTAAGCTTATCTTTGTCCCTTAGCCTTATGACCCTTCTTTTTGTGAAATACTTCAGATCTCACCTACAGAGTAACAGAAAAACTGTGGGTTGTGGTTTTCTACTACAAAGTATTCAACAAAATTTCAGGTCAAAATCATGTTTTTGACCTTTGGTTTTCTACTTTTGATCCAGTTAGTTGACAAGTTCTGAGCACACCTGGATCTAACATCTTTAGTTCATAAAATTAACCTCGTGGGTTTTTTTGTGAGGGTTAATTGAAATAATACGTTTTGAACATATACTAAGATCTGACGCACATAGTACATGCTGAAGAAATGTTTGTCAAATAAATATTGTCAACAGAGATCCACTGTCTCCTGAAAGTCAGCCATGAGTTTCGCTTTCTAGTACTTTTTAAGACAGTGAACTTGGTGAAGGGCACAAAAAAAACTTTTGATCAGAAATCTGGTGTCATGCCTGAGCAAACTAAAGATATAAGAGTAGGGAGACTGATGGAGGTGGCTACACAGATGGGATGGAGACAGCTGCTACCCCATCGCACATGCCTCACAGCCCATGACCACATCTTCCGAAATGAAGTAAAGAACCGACTACTGGACGAAACAGTGCCTTCCCTGAGTGCCTTTTGAAAATAAAATGACATTTAGATACCAAAAGTTTCATGTAGTTTATCAATTACTTTTTTTTTCCCTGTAGAGATAAAATTCAAGGAGCACAGTACTCCTGGTGCCTGTGGAAGCAAACACCATAGAAGAAGGGACTCCAAAGACTGATTTCACTTGCATGACAGTTTCCCCAGTAGCTGCTATGAAAGAGGAAATCCATCTGCAGATAAACAACTCTCATTTTTCAGTTCATGGTAGTCCTATTAGTCACTTACTGTCATGGCATATAAATACGACCATTGTCAGTTTGTGGAGTGTACAGTAATTTCCCAGAGAATGGTCAGCCTGTAGAAAGTTTATGAGTAAGACAATTTCAGGAAGAAATGGCCAGAGGTACAGTAGCCATAAGATTGAGGAGAAAGAGGTAACACCATTTCTCCCACCATATTAGTCCCTGAAGACTTTGTCTGATGCTATGCAAAGTATCTTCTTAAAACAAGTCTTTTTTTATTTTAAAAAAGCTAAACAGAAGAAAGGATAGAAATAATACAGAATTTCAAAAAACAGTAAGAAATCAATGCTAGTTAATATATTGCATATTGTTATCTTAGAAATTGTTCATGCCAGGGATTTAGCTCAGTGGTGTAAGCGCCTGCCTGGCAAGTGCAAGGTTGTGAGTTTGATCTCTGGTAAAAAAAAAAAAATACATAAATAAAAATAAGAAATTGTTGTTCAGGTTACAAGATCCAGGCATAAAAAATGATCACACAATCAGACAATAGGTAGCTATTCTACTAATTCTCCGTTAGTTCATCAAAAAAAAAAAAAAAAACAGTTTGTGCTGTCATTTTTAAAACAAGTGTTGTTGAGGACTGTCTTTCCATTGTTTAGACCACTCTGGTACCATGGTGGTTTTCTTATTATGACAAGGTTTTGGAAACCATTAATAGCAAGAATAAAAGCCAAACTTTCTAAATAGAGCTTTAAGTTTTCTGTCCTGAATAGGAAACGATTCTGCCACATTATTACAATCAGTGAAGCACCATAATGTGCCACTGGAAACATATCACTATCAATGATCGTATTCTAAAACTTTAAGTAAACAGTTGTATTCATTTTTCTAGGTAGTCTTCTAGTGTCTTACTTTAATCACTCACTGACATCTAAATTAAAATAGAAATCTAAAACCTCCTCTCTCCAGTATTGTTTCAGCTACAACTGTTCTCTTCTTGACAAATCACAAGTCTCCCACCTACCCATCTATCCATCAATCATTAGAATTGAGAACATACCTAGGAGAATATGTTAGGTAATGTAGTAGCATAAAGCAAAGCATAAAATATTATCCCTGGTGTCAAAATGTTTACATTTCCCACAGAAAGATAAGGCATGCTGAAATTCCACGTTTTTGCTTTCCTTTGTTTCACAGTATTATGGGTTATATTCCTATGGTCCCACCAATTCTCATGTAATCATGGCATGGACATGGCTGAGTGGCGTTCGTGATCGGTTTGTTGTCTAGTGCTGGGATTAGCGATGTGAGTGCTGCACCCCCCAGGGGTGTAGTCGACATACAGTGTAAGGGCGGGAAGAAGGTGTGTCTCCCTATCTTGCCAGTTTACCTTGCTGTTGTGGAGGCCATGAATGGCGGCCCCACCACTCCCCTGCTGCCTTGGAGCCAACTGACTATGGACTGAAACCCCCAAGAACTGTAAGAAATAAACTTTTCATTTCCTAATTTTGGGTGTCAGATATCCTATCTCACAATGAGAAAAAAGTAACTAAGACACACAGAAAAATATCTCTAAAGCATTCATTATTTGCAAGTCACATTTCCTAATTTTTCATTATTTACTCAACATGTTCTTGGGTTTCTGACTCTCCACTCCACACAAGTGATTATCAAAGAAATGTGCCATGTTTCCAAATCTAAAGATCACTGTTCTGTAATTATTCAGTTTCCCAGGATCTAATGACTGCTTCTTTGGAGCCTCTCTTTCCTTGTCTTCCGTGATAAGCACTGGCCTGTCTTTCCTTGTCACTCATTGGCTGCAGAGATTTGAGCTCCTCCTCTCCCAATGCACCCCTGAGTTCTGGCCTTCATTGATTTTTTAATTTCTACTCTGAGTAGCTCACCTGCTCCTGTGACTTTAACTATTATGCATATGCAAGTGACCGTCAAATTAATATTTTTGTTTCTTACATTTTTAGTAATATCCACTAAAATACAGCCACCTGCTGGGATTCTTCACAGACACATATCTAATAGGTTTCTCAAAATGAACGTGGCAAAACCAAGCTTGTAATTCTTACTCTCCTTCCCAACCCCTTGTCTCAATCCATAGGTGTTCATAGGCACACATGTAAGAATTATGACTTATGTATATTTTTCTTACTCTTTTACATGATCCATAAGCAAATCCTGCTAGTTCTACTTCCAAAATATATCTGAAATATGTGCCACATTTATTAATTTGTGCTGCTACAAGCTTGGCCCAAGCTACCTTTATCTTTGTCTAGCCTATCAAAATAGATCCCTAACTTTTTTTACATATATTGGGTTTTTTTCTGAAAGTTCCCCCACACCCCACTCAGGCATCTATCCATTTTTTTTTTTTTAGACAGGATCTCACTATGTAGCCCAGGCTGGCTTTGAACTCACAGCGATCCTCCTGCCTCAGCCTCCTGAGTGCTGGGATTACAGGCATGCACAAGCACCATCACTCATGGCTAGCATCTCTCTCCCTTTTTATTTATTTATTTATTTGGCATTGGGAATCAGACCCAAGGCCTTGTGCTTGCCAGGAAGGTGCTGTACCATGGCATCTCTTTCTGCCTGGCCAACATCTATTTAATTTTTAAGACTTAACTTGGACTTGCACTCTCTCAGTGGTGATAGTTGGTGATCTTGTCAAGCTGCTTCCTATGCAGACCCAGTAGCATGAAGTTCACAAAGTTCAGAGGTCCCGTTGTCTTCTTGGAAGTGGGTGTTTCCGTAAATGTTAATACCAAGAAAAATGTTGTCAGTTTTTCCGGACAGTGGTGTGACAACTCTTAATGAACCCTTGTTTTAAGTCTTTTATTATTATAGCAGTGAAAACATAGTTCTAGTGATTAATACAGTAATAAAAATGAAAAAGGATAAGTTAGATAAGGTGTTTCCTATGCAAACTGATGGCGTTTGGTGTCTCACCCGTCTGTCCTTGGGCATCTCAGCTGTTCACTGCATAAGTCTTTCAAGATAAGATTACTTTCGGGAATTATTCTCTAATCGCCAAGCCTCATGAGCATGTTTGTAAATCTGAGTCAGACAAATAGTTAATATAAATTGGGAAATATTCTTGCACTTGAGAATGGAGGTTTGTAACCTATAAAAGGCATTCCTTTCTTCAGGGCAGACAACCAAGGAGGAAAAACTATGGAAATATCATATTTACAAATTCGCTTTGATCTTATGAATATCTTTCATGAATTGTTGATTAGGCTAAGTTCCCCTTGCTCTGTACATTAATATTTCTCTTAGCATGAAACTTACCATGTCTTGTAGATTAGAAAGTAAATTCTCAAACATGACTGCAGTCTACTTAAGGCAATAATCTTTTTCTAATGTGGCACTTAATAAATAACAATTTTTTGAGAAAATAGGCTATTGAACGAAATGAAAAGTAAACAAACCAAGATACAAATCATAGAATCATATATAAGTGAATATGAATTACAGTAAGAAGAATGTTCTGAAATCAAAGTAACTAAATATCCACTGAAAGATGAGGTGGGACTTCAGATCTGTGTATAGTTGAGTATTGAAGGTGGAGAAAGGACACCTTGTCACTGCTGGGCCAAAATACCTTACATCGACAAGTTAAAGGAGGAAAAGTTTATTTTAGCTCACATTTTATAGAGGTTTCAGTTCATAGTCAGTTGACTCCAAGGCAGGATGGCACGGAAAGGGTACAGCAGGGGAGAGCTGCTTACAGCTGGGTGGATAGGAAGCACAGAGTGTGAAGGAAGGAATGAAGGCGGGAGATAAACCCTGCCAGGCCATGACCCCAGTGACCCACCTCCTCCAACCAGGCTCCACCTCCCTACATCATGTTTGGTTATAAATTGTTGGTACGCATCATGTCTGCATGATTCTACCACCTTCCCAAATCCCCAAAAGCATATAAGGTGTAAGAGGAATATTTAGATATAAACCATAACATTCAGTCTGTGATATTTAGTTATAGTAATAGAAAATAGACTAAACTGTATGGTAAGTACACTTTTTTTTTTTTTTTAGAAACTCCCAAATAATTTCCAAGGTTGCTGTACCATTTTACAGTCCTAGCAGCTTTTGGGAGTTCTTCTCTACTAGAAAGTTCCAGACTTTTGTTTCCAATTGCCTAGGGCTAAATTTACTCAAATGCTTCACATCCTGGAACTAAGCTTCTTAAAATTTGAACTTATTTTATTCTCCTACAAGCCAGCCATTTCTTTTTTATTTCCTGCTTAGGCTAACAGAACTGTTTACTACCCAACTCAGATACTGACAGCCACTTTAGAGTTCTTTCTCTTCTCTCTCCTCTCTTTCTCCCCTCCCCTCCCCCTTTCTCTCACATGTATACTCATATAATTCATCACTTATATTGCCCCATTTTATCTCCTATATTTCAAATACAGCAATTATAACTATCTGGTGCTCACACAAAAATTTTCTAACTTGGAATACTATTGTCAAGTTGAGACCAGGCAGTTTGGAATATAATAATGAGTAAGGTACAGAGAAGTGAAACAAATCAGATGTTAAACAGATCAGATATATAAACAACCTAAATAACCAAGTGAATTTAAACCTTTAAATGGAATAGCAGATTGGAAAAACAGACCTACTCTGGGCAGAGCCCTAGCCTTGAGTATGGGTAAAATTTAATATATTCATGAAACAATTTATTTTTCCAGTGTGGATACTGTCAACTCATCTCATGTGGCATAGCCTGCTGGTTATTCAAGTATAATAATTTGTGGAATGGTCTCTAAAAGTCACCTAAAAATCCAATTAATAATAATTGTTCCTTAGCTGATTATAAAATATGTGTCTGCATGGAAGATTTGTGAAGAAAATTTTCACATTCCCTATGACATGAGCTAAAGTGTGCTTGTTCCTGGTCAATTCGTTGGTCATTCAATAGAATAGACACACTATGTGCTCTGTTACTAACTACACTTAACTAGGTAGTCAACTGCATGCCTCCAGATCCCAAACCAAGTCCTTCTTATCCAAGTAACAAATTATCCTTTAATCAAATTTTCAATGACATGACTTCATACTCATCAAATTGATATCTTGAAATGAAGTTCCTGCCAGAACTGAGAAGTAATATGAGGAAATGTGCAATCCAGAGTCAGGTGCCAGTCCTTTGTGTGGATCCTTGCGGCTCACCTTTTCCTATAGTCCCTTCAGTTGTGTAGCCAAGTCCACTTCTAGTGAAATATAAGCCATTGACCCTTTCACTCTTAATAAAGGTATTTATTAAGAAGTTGTTTGTATTGAAAGAAATCACTAATATGTCTCTAGAGACTATGTAGTGAGACTATTTGGCATAGACATAGGTGAACAAGTCAACCTTGCTTCCTAACAATAGGGAATATGTTCAGGAAATCCCCCATTAAAGCTCATTTCCAACTGGCTTTGTTCAGATAGTGCTATGACACATTGAAGTCCTTGGAGTCTAAGCCATTGACACTGTTACTTCCTTTATAGGATACAAATTTCATTAAATTACTGTGGTTGTCAATGTAGCAAAAAGGAAAAAGACACAAGACTTGAGGCCTGAGACATAGGAGACCAAAACGCCATTCTCTTACAGTGACTTCTCACTTGGGGTGCAGCTCATTTAAAATCCCATCTCTTATTCCGGGCTGCTCAGAGTCCAGCTCCAACTTTCTTCCGCATACAACTGACATGTGATGAGCCTAACAATGATGCTGGATCACTAGACACTATAGATTTCTAGAGAACCAACTAATCTGAAACTTTTCCAACACTGCCTGGATATCTGCAAAATTATCAGGAAGGGGCTTATTTTTTTATCTCCCTCTCTCTGCTTTTGTTCTATCAGAATTAGTGTTCCACTGCTGCAGTAAAACATTACCACAAATTTATCAGCTCCCAACATGAATTTTTATCATGCACTTCTGTAGGTCAAAAGCCTGACTCTGATTTCACCTGGCTAAAATCAAGCATCACAGGGTTGTGCTCCTTTCTTGAGGCTCAATGGAAGGATCCATCTCTTTGCTCATTTGAGTTGAATTCAGTTGGTCATGCTTATAGAACTATGTTCTTGATGGCTGTAGCTGAAGGCAGTCCTCAATTTCCCAAGGCTACCCACTTGCCTTCTCTTGTGGCCTTTCCTCCATCTGTGAAAGCCAGTAGTAGTGGGTAGAGTTATTCTCATACTTTCAATCTCTCCTCTGTTTATTCTGTCTAATCTCTTTACAAACCAAGCATAATAATTTTCTGGTTGAAGGTCATATGTGATTAGTCTGGCCCATGTGAATAATCCAGGATAATCTCATAATCTTATGCATGCCCTTCATCATATTAGCAAAACCTTCTTTGCCATGAAATGTAACATATTCACAAATTCTAAGGATAGAAATTGGACATCTCTGTGGGTCCATTTTCAGTCTATGACAATATTGGATGAAATAAGAATTCACTCCTTTCATCAACCTTTTACCTAACAAACTTGTCAAAAAAAATCTTGTGAGGCACCAGATATTGAATCCTATGCCATTTGTGAGCTACAAGAGGTGACAAAGAATTTGAGCATTGAGTCAATTTACCTATTGACTTTTCTCGTGAGTAACACATTATCCACCTTAGAAAAGGATGGGAAGAAATAGATGTCATAGGATCCACCTCAGTTTTCACAGATTAAACTCTGTGTGTGTAATGAGGAATTAAGGGTGTGTAACTGCTACTGTGGGAGTTAAATCAGAAGGAATCAACTCATGAAACAATTAATGAAGGCTTTCCACATGGACTTTGATGTCAGAATAGCATACATACACATAACTTTTGCTTGCAATTTAGTTCAGAACATGTTGAACATGTTAGAATACACGTTGAACATGTTAGAGTACAAATTCAGAGCCATTTGTCATGCAATGAAGAAAAATTCATGCTTCAGATCACAGGGAGCTTGAGAAGGGCACAATCAGTGTAAGCCAGAGAGACAGACAGAGTGAGTTCATTTCTTCATTGTGTGCAGCAGAAGCAGGAGATTGTCAGGTGTCAGGGGTCATAGGAAGGGAGGATAAGAGTTAAAAAGAACCAATTATGACCAAGGCAACTAATTGATAGACTATAAAATAAAAGAAGCCCAGTGTTATTGTATATCCTTTCTCTGTTAATCTGTTATTCTTCTTCCCTGGAAAAGAAAATTTGGAAGTCAGGTTAAAAATGCTGTCTTGGTTACTTTTCTCTCATTGCTGGGACAAAACACCTGACACCCAAAATGAAGGAAAGAAAGGTTTATTTAGCTCACTGTTTGCGGAGGTTTCAGTCCCTAATCAGCTGGCTCCAAGGTAAGGTGTCGTGGCACAGGGGCAACGCTTCAAGGCAGCAGCCAGAGGAAAAGCAGCCAGAACAAAAGAAGGCAAAGAAGCCTCTTTTCCTCCATTTTACATTATACACAGGCCACCCCCACCCCTCCAGGGCAGGTGTAGCACTCACAAAATCTCTGTGCCATCCTCTTGCACAGGATGAGGATATTTACAAAGTAAGGATCCTGGCTTTCTGCTGAGTCTCTTAGTTACACTTCCAAACTTCTCAAGTTGACACAATGTTTTGACCATAACAAATGCCAATGCTCAAAACAGTGACAATAGCAAATACTAGGAAGTTAATGGAGCAACAGGGACTCTCACAGCTGGTGGGAGTGAAAAATGGCAGACTGCTGTGGTCTTCCATTAACGTCTTGGTTGCTAATTTAATTGGTTTGAGAGAGGCCTACATGATCTGTAAAGCACACTTCTGGATGTATTTGGGTGGGACATAGAAACATGACTTGAGGAACTATATCTTGGCTCTGACTCCTTCCTACCTGGTGCTTCCCTTGTTCTCTACTTCCAGGCCACGAGTTGATCCTGGTGCTTCCCTCCATGTTCTCCTGCCATGATGTTCCTGCCTTGAAGCATGCTGACCATGGAATGCAACCTCGGAAAGCAGAAACCAAAGTAAACTTGCCCTTAAATTGTAGGTATTGGGTATTTTGTCCTGAGACAGAAAGGTTAACTAACAAATCTACTGTGGAAGACAGTTTGACAGTCGCTTACAAAAGTAAATATACTCTTTTGTATGATCCAGTTCCTTGATATTTACCCACAGAAATGAAGAAACTTAAATCTACCATAAAACCTGCACAGAGATGTTTATAGCAGCTTTATTCCTGTCAAAACTTAGAAAAGACACAGAGGAACCTCAAATGTGCATTACTAAGTAAAAAAAGCCAACATGAAAAGGCTATATTATATGTCATATGGTTCCAATTTTATACGCTATTCAAAAAAGGAAAAACCATGAAGACAATAAAATGATTAGTGATTTCCAGAGATTAGTGGGGAAGGGAAGAGCACAGTAGGAATAGGCAGAGCCCAAAGGAATTTCAGGGTATGGGAACTATGCTGTATGACACTAAAATGGTGGACATGTGAGGTGTGATTAAAGCACACAGCAAATATTTAAATTTTCAAAACTTACAGTAAAAGAATCCCTGTCAAAATATCCCCCTCTCTTTGAATACACTTATCCCATCATGTGCCACTTTCTGGAGCAGTTCTGAAAGTCCTCTTTCATGAGTGTCTTTAGTTACACTGTTCTGGCTGCCTTGATGGCCTGAAGTGATGTAAAACCCTTACATTTTATAGTTTTTACCTTGGGGAATGTCCAAAAATCACATAGTGCCAAATCAGGTGAATAAAGTGAATGAGGATAGGTCATAATGTTTATTCAAGTCTGTCTTTGCATTGAATGGCACTTATCAGCATCATTCACTGTATTTTTGAAAATCATACCTTGGGGGCCAGGGATTTAGCTCAGTGGCTCAAGCACTTGCCTGGTAAGTGCGAGGTCATGAGTTTGATCCCTGGTACAAAAAAAAAAAATCATGCCTTGTAAAGACATAAAGAAGACTTACAGGATTGCTTCAGAAGGTGGCAAAAATGAAGGAATAAGTGTGTTTCAAGTGGAGTATTTTTGAGAGGGATTAATGGTATTTCCTGCAATAAAGTTTAAACATTCACCATATATTTTGATCACGTCTCATGTAATTGCATATTTCTCTATGCCAAGAAAATGTATAATACTGAGAGTGAATGCTAAAGTAGACTATGTACTGTGGGCAATAATGTGCTGTTGTAGGTTGATTAGTTATGACAAATGTACCATTCTGATGGAGATGTTGATTGTAGGGGAGTCTATGAGTGCCTGTGTGTACGTGTCAGGAGTGGTATATTAGAAAACCTCTACACTTTCTGCTCAAACTTGCTGTGAACCTAAAAGTGTTTTAAGAAATAAAGTATATTTTTAAAAAAAGATTATTTTAGAATTGTTATTTATACTATCTTTGAGCATCTGTTTTGCACCATAGATCGTGACGAGATATGTACATTTTTGCTTGTCCTTCCAGCAATCTCATAAAATAGGTGTCATGATTTTTGTTGTACAAATGAGAAACTGTTATTTGTGGAGCTCAGGTGACTTTCACTCTGTGGGTTTTCTTTTCACTGTGTTGGTGATTTGTTTTGATGGGCAAAAATTTTTTAATGAGATCCCAGTTGTTGATTCTTCAAAGTACTTCCATGCAGTTTGGGTTTTGTTCATGAACTCTCTTTCTACACCTGTACCTTCAAGATTTCTACTTACTTTTTCTTCCAATAGATTTAGTGTTTCTGTTTTAATATTCAGATCTTTAATCCATTTTGACTGTAGTTTAGTGCATGTTGATAGCCATAGGTCTAGTTTTAGTCTTTGGCATGTGGAAGCCAGTTTTTTCAGCACCATTTGTTGAAGAGGCTTTCTTCCAGTGAACATGTTTGTGTCCTTTGTCAAAGATAACACATTTTAATTCCTTTTTCCATCCCCCTTTCCTTCCCTCCCTCACACTTCCACCCATCCCTTCACCCTCTTCCTTCCTTTTAGATGTGTTTGCC